>JAQMYF010000007.1:25660704-25674497 GCA_030014195.1 Neosilurus mollespiculum
TGTGGGTGAGAGAGAGAGAGAGAGAGAGAGAGAGAGAGAGAGAGAGAGAGAGAGAGAGAGAGAGAGAGAGAGAGAGACATTAGAACTGCTGGAGAATCAGATACTACCAAAAAGTAATGAGAAATTAGTCATCTTGATTCACTGACTGAATATTTAAAATATGGAGAGGAAAAGGTAAGTGCAAATTAAAGACAAAATATAAATATAAATGTATATATATTAAACATCATGTCACTTGATGATTGGGTCACACCAAGGACACAACTATCCCTGTAAGGGGATTTAAAGAAAGAAAAATGTGCTGTCTTATCACCCTTCTATTCCTCCACAAATCCTTCCTTCCTCACTCAGATGGGCCTGAGTGCATCCCTTCTACTGCTTTTGCCAGTAAAAAAGCACCAAAGAATGAGAAACAATATTTTCAGCTACTTTGGAGAAGCTCTGTAGGAGATCTCCCCTCCTGTTTCTCATGCTTTGCTCCTCCCCCTTTTTTCAAGGGAGCACCCTTGGCTTGGAGGGATGGTTGGGAAGAGAAGATTGTTGACCTTCAGAAAAGCTTAACCTGAGCTCTTCTGAGGTCTCCTTGACAACTAGAGAACTGGAAGAAAGGTGTCACATAGGAAACTTTCATTATTTTATCTTTATTAGTTTTTATTTTGAAGTAACCATGGAAACAAGCCCAGCATTAAGAACCATGTCATGTTGTTCCAGTGCTATTTTGACATTTTTCATCTTTACTAAATGTAGATCATGCTTCAGCTCCACAGCTAGCCCTGTAGCTTTTAGTTACTCGTGCAATTTGCAAATGCATGATTGACTCCCTGTTGTGGACTTATTTTGGAGTCGGCAGTGAGACTTCCTGCTGGTTTTCTCAAAACTCGGCGTATCCATGCGACGCCAGCCTGACGTGGACATAAGCAGAATCTTGGTGCACGTCAATTTGACGCAAGCAGCCAGACCATGTGTTGGCGCGTGGGATGGAGTGCGAGATGGAGAGAAAACAAGGGAAAGAGAACACAAGAAAAGCATGCTGCGAAGGCACTGTAATTAGACTCACGGTGTAATTGCTGTTGGTTTTTCAGCCACGGTGATTTAAATAAGGCCATGCTTGCAGTGTATGCCTGTGTGAACACCCGCTAATGCTAATCAGAGGCCTGTGGCTACCCTGCAGGTTGTATCATTTTTGAGCTGATAATTATATTTTTTTAAATCCTAATAACATAGAGTCCCTCAAGCCATGAATCCCACTTGATGCTGTTTTTATCAAAGTCAGCTTGACCTGTATCAAACACATCTCATATTGTATTTTTGTTTGTTTTTCTTTGCTTTCATGCAGATCTGCTACAGACAGATATGGCCCCTATATTCTAGTGAAGTTTTTAACCCTCCATCCAAACTACCTTAGTGCACAAAAAGACACAACCAACAAAAACAAGCCCAGAAGATTACATATTGAGTAACAAGATCCCTGACACCAGCAGTGTGGTAGAAAACCCGAGTTCAAGAAGTCTAGATCAACCCAGTGCACCAACCCATCCATCCTCTACAAAAGAGAAGATGGAGTGGAAACCCTTCTTATTCACTGGCCTGTCTCTGGCCTTGTGTGTGTTTCTCAACCTAACTCTCGCCACCCCTTCTGGACCAGCCTCGGCCACCTGTGCTACACTTGAGCAAAGCCGCTTTTTTGGTGTCTTCTCATCCAAAACTGCCCTTTCTTCATCCCCATGCTCGTGGACCCTGCAGAACCCTGACCCTCGCCGCTACACCGTCTACATGAAGATCACCAAGCCTACTGAATCCTGCATACCTCGCCAGATCAAGACCTTCCAATTCGACTCATTCCTGGAGACTTCACGCACCTACCTGGGCATGGAAAGCTTTGACGAGGTCGTGCGCCTGTGTGATGCTACATCTTCAGTGGCCTACCTTGAGTCAAGCAAGCAGTTCCTACAGCTCAGGAAGGTGGTGCCCCGCATTGGGACAGAGCTCCTGGAGGAAGAGGATGGTAATGATGATGAGGGCAGCCAGTTCAGCTCTGAGTTCTTGGTAGTGGGTAAGAGGAACCCTAGTGTGCCTGCCTGCGAGATGCTCTGCAAGTGGCTTGAGGATTGTCTGGCAACCAGTTCCCAAGGTAACCCCTGCGGAATCATGGTCACACCATGCCAGTGCTGGGAGCCACCAAAGAGGAGGCCAGGCGGTTGCTACAGGGGTGGAGTCTACCTGGAGAAATGCACAGCAACTCTTAGAGAGAGCAACAGAGATGCCGAGATCATGAGTAAGTGTCCGAGTGTGTTTGCAAGAGCACTACGTAATTTAGACATTAATGTTTGTTAGTGTTCTGTAACTCTGTAAAAAACAAAAAACAAACAAAAAAATAAATAAAATAAGAGAAAGAGAGAATACTGATCCCAAGAAGAAGACTAGATACTACTAGATAGATATATGGATTTCCAATGTTGCCACCTGCTGGAGAAAACCACAAATTACACTCAGACCCCATTTTGCTTGCATGAAAATTGTTACCAAGAGATCTATCTTTCAGAACATTGTGCTCAGGCCTCATTATCAGCAAATTGACTGGCAGGTTATAAAATAAATCCAGAGATTCACTCCTTCCCAACATCTCACAATGCCAAAAACCATGCTATCAAAATTATAGTGAGAGTCATTTAGCCCTGAAGTGGAGCGAAGCACGTGTATGGGAGAATAGGGCAAATTGAGGTGTTAGTGAAATGAGGCAAAGAAGCGATGTTCACACAATGCCTCCAACACCAGGGAGGGGAAGGCAATCGATGCACCGCACTTGTGGTTGCCTTAGTAACCCGCCAGTCTCCAGCGATGCGCCATGCATACAACAGTGCAGGTGCTAAAACCCTTTTCAATCTGTTTTCTCATGCAGCGTGCTGGCATTTTGAACTCAAAGCTTTCTGTTTTGCAATCAAAGTCTACAGAAAAGTTTAACTTTAAGGGTAATGTCAGTGCTGCTTACATTTATTGACTTCTTAGCTCAGTTCATGATGCATTTAGTTTCCTGGGGACAAACTCCAGACTAACCGTCAAAACATTGTACCCACTGAAAAACAGCAGTATGGCAGGTTGCAGTTCATACCATTGCCCACTAGGTGGCAACGTTGACTTTTGTCAAACTTTTATTATATTGTAGTGCATAATGTTGTTAAATCTGGAAAACACTACCACACCTGATTATACTCCTTAACATCACTTCCTGAGTTGATGTAGGTGAGTCAATAGAGAGAAAACACTAAGATATCCAGGATCAGGATTGGGACCCTGTGCTTTAATCAATAAGATTCTTCATATTGACTTGTTCGTTAACATTCCGGAGAGTGAAAACTTGTTTTGTTTACTTACAGAGGGTTGGTCTGGTTGGGCTCGCTGGTCCGAGTGCAGCAATGAGTGTGGAGGCGGTGTCCAGGTGCGCAGTAGAGCATGCCAACCAGAGGACGGCATCTGTGAGGGTGTGGTTGAGGAGGCCAAAGCCTGTAACCCCCAACCATGTATTGGTGAGCATGATTCTTGATTAAAAATAAAAATTCTAAAGACAAAGCAAGTGGTGGCTAATTGAGCTTGTGTATCTGTCTGAGCAGGTAAAGTGCGGCAGCGTAGCCAGGCTCTGCGTTCCATCATTGGCCTGAGGAGAGACAATGGAGATGAGACAACAGTTCCTCAGCTTGGTAACCAGATTGAACTTTATAATGTATTATAACACTTTTATAAAGTTGGAGCTTCTGTTAAGAACATTGTTTTAATGAACCTCTTGGTTACAGATGGTGCCCAGGATCAGTGGTCCTCATGGAGCTCCTGCTCTGTTAGCTGTGGTGAAGGCTGGCAGAGTCGCACACGCAACTGCAGGACTTCTGGAAACAGCATCATGTGTGTCGGCCCTTTGAGAGAGAACAGACCCTGCAACAACTCCGTAGTCTGCCCAAGTAAACACCCATACACAGACCACATGCCAGCACTAATATTAGCACACTAATAATGAGTACCTTTTGATCCAGTATAGTGTGTACATAGTGTTAAGATCATTGTGTTTTTTCCCATTATTAAAGTGAACGGAGCTTGGGATGAGTGGGCACCATGGAGTCTGTGTTCGTCAACATGTGGTCGTGGCTACCGTGACCGTGTCCGTGTCTGCAAGCCGCCCAGTAACGGAGGACAACCATGCACTGGACCCAGAAAACAAACCAAATTCTGCAACATTGCCGTTTGCCCTGGTTAGTAGCTCCTGCATCATACACATGATATAAAAGAAATACTAAAGGAGTTTAAAAAAAAAAAGTGGAATGCTATAGAATCCAGAGAAATACTTTCTTCTGAAAATCAGTAGCTCTGTACGTTTGTCAGGTTTCTCGGCTCCTAAGTGTCATTTGCAGCCTTAACACCAGATGGCGATGTAGTCCACAGATTTATGCACTGCAAAGTAAAATGGCAGGTTGTTAGATCGCAGATCATTTTCTTCCTTTTTTCTTTGATAGAACATTTGGGTTGAGTGGTTTCATCCCTTTTTAAACCCAAAGATATTACGATACCTATTAGTAAATGCACATGTACTGTACATGAGTGTTAAGTGATAATACAGAGAGGTTAATTAAAAAGATTCCCAATGACATGGTGTTTAGGGAGCCATTGTTGTTCCCTTGAGTTCCCTACTTAACCTTAGGTGTGTTACGTTTATGTGTGCTTCTTTAACTATACTTATGAGGACCTTCCATTGACATAGCTACACCCTAACCTAACGTCAACCTCAGTAAAATAAAAAACTTCCAGTGCAGATTGTCTCAACATTTGACAAGTTTCCTGTCACTTCTCTGCAGTTGATGGCTCTTGGAACGAATGGTCTGCCTGGAGTCCCTGCTCTGCCTCTTGCTCTAATGGAACAATGCAGCGTACGCGAGAGTGTAACGGCCCTTCATATGGAGGCTCAGAGTGCCGTGGAGACTGGCAGGAAACCAGCAACTGCTTCCTCAGAGACTGCCCAGGTATGTTCCCTCCTTGTGGAAGTGTATGTTTCAGGGAGATCCTAATGAAATTATGACTAAGCAACATGAGTAACAGATTCAGAACTGAGATGTCTGGGGTTTGATCTTGCAGTGGACGGGAGATGGCTCTCCTGGAGCTCTTGGAGCAGCTGTAGTAAGACATGTGGTGGAGGCACCCAGCAGAGGCAGAGGGCATGTGAGGGACCATTCTTTGGTGGAGAACATTGCATCGGTGACAAAACTGACCTAAGACGCTGCAATGAGAAGAGATGCCCAGGTAGAACTACAAAAAAAATAAAAATAAAAAACAACAACAACAACAAATGTGACCTAAAATAGAAATAATATATGTCTGAATTCTCATAGTACCCAGTAGTTCTGTCTTGTTTTATGATATTATTGTAAAACTAAACTGGGCTGAACATTGTACCCTGCAGAACCCCATGAGATCTGCCATGAGGAGAGCTATGCAAATGCAGTGTGGAAGAGAACTCCAGCCGGTGACACCGTTGCTGTTCCATGCCCCTCTGACGCAACAGGTACCAAGTAGAACTTTGTTGCAAAGCCCCAAAGTTGTCCCTTTCAAAGACAACTTTTTAACATTTGCCACTGGTCCTCCTTGACCTTCCGTATGCCCCACATAAATTATTACAACACTCTAATGTGCTCTTTTCCAGGCCTTGTTCTCCGCCGATGCACCTTGGACGCTATTGGTTTGGCCTTGTGGGGTAACCCTAGCTACATCAAATGTGTCTCCAGAGAATACCAAGATATCCAGACCCTGGTGAGACTCCATATATCTACAGATCATGATATTTATTGCTATAGAAATAAAAAATTTGAATTTTTTAATATGTCCGATAGTATATAAGTATCTCTATAACTATCTCTCTATGTCCTATCCTTAGACCCGTGAGCAGTTCTCTAAGTCCCAGTCAGGAATGCAGGTTGATGGCGTGACTGAAATGCTGTCTAGACTGAGGATGACCTCAAATGATGCAACAAAATACAGCGGGGACTTGCTGGCGGTCATGGAAATGCTGAAGAACACTTCCCAGATCTTCAAGAGTGCTGGTTACAGTGTCATTGATGTCGAGGTAAACACTACTTCCCCTAATCAGCGCTTGTCTGGTTAGAAGCATCAGGAACATTGCTATCATTAATCTGATGGCAAATGAGAATTGTCATTTCTCTTTAATTAGAATTACGTCCAGACGATCAGCAATTTACTGAAGGAGGAACACCATGGCAAATGGCAAGAAGCACAGCTGGTGAGTGTGTGTGTGTGTGTGTGTGTGCGCACGTGTGTGTGTGTGTGTATGTATGTGTCTGTATCTTTCCTAACACATTCAGCATTCTTATTATTGATCAGAGCACCTTTACCAGTGTACTGCTAGCAAATATAGAAACTGACTCATTAGCAGAATAGCCCTGTGGTGGGGGCTCTAAAAAGGTGTCCCACGTGAATTAGATTCACAGCTCGCCGTGTTAGGCGGTGAGATGCAGTAGGCAACATTAAGAAGCCATTTTGGATGAGTGGAGGCTGATTCACTAGCTTCCCATGCTGGCGTCCCATATGGAGTAAGCTTTCCAGTAAATAAAGGAGCTTCCAGAATCTTAGGACTGTCAGTCTGAATTACAGGTCTGAAGGACAACCAATTCAACATGCTTGAGACAGTTAGGGAAGATGCCGAACCCTGTACGGAGGCCTATATCCCGCGCTGTGGTTGCACTGTCTGAACTGTATACCAAGAATATATCACCTATGTTCTACTATGACTTCCTTATGCAATCTTTGACACCTTATTAGGAGCTGAGCACCCATTTGTCAGTTCACAAACAAGGTCTGAAGTCGTATATAGAAGAGGGGGGTGGGGGGTGTTGATTCAGTTATGTATTGCAGTTCTTTTGTTGCTGTGATTCATATATCGCTACAATGATTCAATTCAATTCAGTTCACTTCACTTTTGTTTGTTAAGCAGCTTTACATCGTAGAAACAAATTATATAAAGAATTTAGTCAGTTCTGTAACAATCTGCAGCATGGTGGCGTCGTGATTAGAGCAAGAAGGTCCCGGGTTCGAGCACTGAGCATTTCTATGTAGAGTTTGCATGTTCCCCCTGTGCTTGCATGGGTTTCCTCCGGGTACTCCAGCTTCCTCCTACAGCCCAAAAACGAGCACATTAGGCTACCTGGCTGTTCCAAATTGCTCGTGGGTGCAGTGTGTACCCCACCTTCACCCAGATTTGGCTGAGAGAGGTTCCAGCCTCCTTGCAACCGTAGCAGGACTAAATGGTTCGACAAATGAATGAATGAATGTTTGAATTTGTGTTGCCATTCCTCTACAGTCCTACAGGTGGTGCTCTCTAACATCTCGTGAGATAGGAGCAAATTATTAGCTAACTTTTGAGTTGGGGGAGGGTGGATTAACGATCTGTCTTTTTTAGAATTAGGGGGAAAGTGTAATATCGATTTGGGATATTTATAGAATCGTGATGTTTCGAGAATCACAGTACGAATCAAATTGGCACCTAGGCGTCACGACATCGTATCGGGTGGTCCCTGGCGATTCCCATCCCTAGTATATAGATTTTCCAGCCTCACTGTTTGTCAGTCTCTTATGAAACGTCTCGTACTTTCACTGAATTTTTCATGCACCGGACTGGCAGAGTGAGTTTAATAGAAAGAGAATCACTCCGCCTACACAGCAATCTGTGTGTTGTCACGGCAGCTCATGAGGGAACAGGAGCTGTATAGGCCATGAAATGAAGGACACCTCGCGCCTACACACATGCGCACGTATGCGTCAGAGAGACGTACGAATTCCCTCACACCCCCAAATGAATCAGCTACGGTACTGTTTATGGAACACAGGAAGTTGCCGAGTTCTATACATGGACAGCTTTATTTAAAACCTAAACGCTGTTCTGAGATCATGTATGCTTGCTGTGGAAAGGCCCATGACACACATATGAATCATTTCCGTGTTCTTCTTATAGATGGGGGTCAACATCAGGGAGCTCTTCAACTTGATCGAAGACTTCATTGACATCATCGGCAAGCAGATGAGAGATTTCCAAGATATTTATGAGATGACGGAGAACTTTGGTGAGTGAGAGTGGCAAAGACGACGGAGCTAAATTCAAGCCTCTAGTCCATTTTTTTTAACTACATCCTTGCTGTACCTTGACATGGAGCCAAGTTTGAGTGCATAGTCTAAATTCGTGACTCTGTTCTACTCCTTTTATCAGTCCTGAGCATCCAGAAGCATCCCAAATCCATGACTTCAGATGTGACCTTCCCCATGAAAGGCTGGAGAGGTATGATGGAGTGGGTCCGCAATTTGGACGAGAAAATCGTAGTGTCACGCAACGCCCTCAGTCTGGATGTGCCTGGTACATACACACGCTCTCACATCAGCAACCTCATGAATATATACAGTATACCTGCTAAAAGTTCTCATTTCTAATGATGTGATTTATTGCAGATGCTCAAGAGAGTTCCGGTTTCATAACTGGCATTGTTCTCTACAGAAATCTAGGCCCTATCCTGTCTGTGCAGAGGTGTGCCATCACACAGACACACACACACACACCTAAACATACACACAATGTCCTTGCGACACTATCTTTGTCCTCTACAGCACCCACGAGAGATAAAAGCAAACAAACCTTCATGTCTAACAGAGTTTTTTATCTCTCTCCTCAGCAACAGTACCTTGCTAAACTCTAAGGTCGTCACGGTAACAGTGAAGCCGAACCCTGGTTTCTTGTCTACCCCAGTCGAGATCGAGTTCCCTCACCTGCACAATGTAAGCTCCATCGTAATGAGTGATGAATCCACACGGTTAGATGTTCAGAAGTCATTATAAAACATTTAGTAGCAACCCGAACTCATCCCGCTTTCTTTTTGCAGGACACCGTCAATGAGACATGCATCGCCTGGGATGAGAGTGAAACGTAAGTGTTCGTTATGTTGCTTGTGATCTTTAATGCGTAGGTGGCTGCGTACAGTATGTGCGCATCTATGATTGAGTGTGCGTCTGCTCTGCTCCGAATTTAACAGGCCAGCTGGCCGTCATGCTTTCACAGCAGCAAAGGCCATTCACACTCATCTGCCCCCAATGCCATGTGTGCTAGTCATTCGCACATACACACACACTCACACACACACACACACACACACACACACAGAATCACACCGCCTTACAACTGTACCCGAAAATGACTTCCAGGCCAAAAAGGGAGATAATGATCATAAAGCGTCTTAGCAGTTTTAACAGTTTCACGGCAACCAAAATACAATCTTTTTGCAACCAATATCAGCCCCATTTATCACACTAAACATAAATGGGCATCTGTCATGATTGGCACAATGTGTGCAGGGATCTTCTGCTCTTACTGCAGAATCGCTATCAAGAGATTTCGGATGCATAATGTGGGGGCAGCCGTGGCCTAATGGCTAAGAGAAGCGGCTTTGGGACTGAACGGTCGCTGGTTCATTTCCCGAACCAGCAGGAAAAATGTGTGGCATCAAGGGAGAGTGAGCTGCACCTTCCCTTCCTCCACCTTCATGGCTGAAGTGCCCTTCAGTAAGGCACCTACCCCCAACTGCTCTCCGGGCACTGAAGTGTGTGGCAACCAACTGCTCCGAGTGTGTGTGTGTGTGTGTGTGTGTGTGTGTGTGCTCACTTTGGATAGGTTAAATGCAGAAATCAAAAATTTCCCTTGCGGAATTAATACATTATAAAATGTAAAAAAAAAAAAATAAAAATAATCATTCACACAAGAAATTTTGGTGTTCATGAAAGTCCTGTTAGTTCAGAGTAGCATTTATACCCCACTCAAAGAACCATAGTTTGTGTAAATGTATCTGTGAAGCCTCTCAGCTTATAATCTGAACCTGATACGTAACAGTATTAGAGTTAATATGACCTGAAGATATCACACACTGTACCTTTAGGAGGCGCTCTTTTCCCATTTAATAAACATTCATTAGTGTAGTACATTTGCCAAACTGCTTTATCCTTCTAGGGCCGCAAAGAGGCTGGAGCCTATCTCAGCCGACTTGGTCCAAGGCGGGGTACACCTTGAACAGCTCCTCAGTTCATTGCCGGGCCAACATTCCCATACACATGCTCACACTCATACCAGGGGCAATTTGGAACAGCTGGTTAGCCTAATGTGCTTGTCTTTGGACCGTGGGAGGAAACTGGACTACCCGGAGGAAACCCACGCAAGCACGGAAAGGGCTGCATTTGAAATTTTAAACTTAGAGTTCCAGTCCGTGTCAATGTATGGAACATGATGTCACACACGATATTTTTAAGCTGTGTCTGTTCTAGCAGACGGATTCGAGCGCCCCTGCAGTAAATAGGCCAGATGTAAGTAGAACGTGTTGACTAGCACTGAGCCATTACTCATTCACTCTCTGGATAGGAGGAGTAGTCATAGAGGGCTGGATAATGAACCCTTCCAAAAAAGTGCAGAAATATAGATAGATAGAAGAAAGGCTATAAAGATGCTGTATAGGCTAAACACATTAACCGAGATGACGAGTAAATGATTTCAGATGTATACTCTTCGTGTATACTGTACGTAGAGGTACTTGGTGATGGAGGAGACCAAACAACTAGGCCACCTGAGAGATGTGACTGAATTTTTGCGCATTAGGCGAGTGCTGAGCAGACACTCTTATTGACCGTTGCAGGAGATACTGTCCCATTACACCCTCAATCCAGGCTTCACGTCTATCCGTCTTTCACTGCGCCATTTCCATCTGTGTGGTCATGTGAGCTGATTGTCTCTGTCTTTGGCTACCCGACTCTACTATCTCCACTGCCAAAGGTGCCATGGCAACGGCATCTTCTCTCAGACAGAGAAAGACATGGGAGACATTTTGGCTGCTAGACATTATTCATGTGCTGTGGACGTGGCCATGTGATCTGAGAAACGGGTCTCATGCTGGCTTTTTATGACCTGTGACCTAATTGTTAATTTGAATAGCTGGGGCAAATAAGTAAGGTGTGGGATTTGGGTACAATAAAATCAAATAAAAAATTTGTTTATGATTGCACTGGGATGCACTGAATATGTCTAGCCCTGTGGCTTTGTCTTTCTCTCTCTCTCTCTCTCTCTCAGTCTTTCTTCATCCCCTTATTCACCACTGACACCTATTATGTAGAACACGCGTGTGGGGAGATAGGCGGGAAAAAAAAAATCCCGAGGGCTCATTTTGCAGTGTGAGATATCTCTGAAATGCTCTCTCTCCCTCTCTCCCTCTCTCTCTGTCTCCCTCTCTCTGTCTCTGTCTCTCTCCTCCTCTCTCCTCCCGCTCAGTGAGTCGTTGCTGGGCTCGTGGTCGGCACGCGGCTGCAGAGCGCTCGCGCTCGATTCAGGCAGGACCAGGTGTGCGTGTGAAGCTCTCTCCACTTTCGCCATCTTAGCACGTCCAAACCCCGAATCGGTGAGTCCACTATGCGTGCATGCATGGATTTGCGTGGGAGACGTGTTTGTTGTTGTGCGTCAGTGTTTGTGTGGGTGTGTGGGGATGTAGGTGTGCGTGGCGTTGTTGTCTGTTCAAGCAGAACAGAGAAGCGAAAAGCTTGTGTTGGTGTTTTGGTAATAAATAGGCAGCAGAATAAACCTTTAAAGATGGAAACAGGTTACAACGTCCACACTGTCATTAATATACAGTATACGTGGCGATATGCGTACATGCTTTCAGTCTGTTTATACAGTCAGTTACCGATGGTATTGAATTGATGAGTGAAACAATGAAGGCTGATTATCCATCAATCATATTTCAAAATGTGTGTGTGTGTGTGTGTGTGTGTGTGTGTATATATATATATATATATATATATATATATTAGAAATCATTCATAACCTCACTATTACCATGTATATAGATTTTTATAGATTGCCCCAAACATTTTGTTTACTCAGAGACCTATATGCTAATTAAAGCACATTCTTTATGGAACAAATTCATTATCTTATTAAAAAAGAAAAGGAATGGCCGATGTGCTTGTTTTCTTTTTTTTTTCCTTTTCCTTTTTTTTTTTTTTTTTTTGGCGCAGAGCTGTGCAGATCTTCTCTCCTCCTCATTTGATTGGAGGCTGCCTTGCTGCGCCTAAAGCATCTTGCTCTGCAGTTGCCTTGGTAACGGCATCCGCAGCATTCGCTTCTTGTGTGATGGAGCTTTCTGAGAGATAGGGGAGGAATAACAAGAGCAGTGGCCTTCAAATGACTAATGCACACACGGCTTGTATCGCAGCCGGACGTATGGGGTGTGCGTCGTGTCAGTTTAAGATTCCGATTCAAAACTACTTTCATAGATTTATAAATTAATAATAATAATAACATCTTTTTTTCTTCTTTGTTGTTGCGTTCTTTCGAAATAGCAGTAATCCTTATTCACTATTACAGTATATAAATACCACATTCCCATAAAACGAATCAGCCATATTTATTTCCTGCAGACTACTAGCAGAGAGTCTGCACACTACCAGTTACCATCAAACTGATCACAGGCATGATAATAGGTCTGTGATGTACAAGACGCATTTCCATGAATCCATGGATGATTAAAACCTTTGACAAAACACCGGACTGTGAGATTTGAGATATGCTCTACTTCGTCCTGTGCTCAAACGTCCTTAACCAGTCCGTCACGTGTGAGTCAGTGGAAAAGGGCACTCATTAGCACACGTCCTATTCTCTGTGGACTTCTTGTCCTGATTTTCTTAGGGTTTTTTTCTTGGCTTACAGACAAACATTCCATCTTCCAAGGGCAAAAGCTTCCCGAGTCATATTTGGGTCACACTAGCTCGATTTATCTTGTTATCCCACACTGGGAAAAACAGCATTGAACTGAAATCACTTTTTCGGGTCTAATTGTCGAAGACGGCGCTAATATTTACTTCCTGTATGTTTAGAGATACAAATATATACATAAGAAATACAACAAGAGGATAGTGATGTATTCATTAATTAATAATAATAATAATAATAATAGTAATAATAATAATAACATTATTTTAATAATCTGGTCCATTATAAACACATTATTTAACTATAAAAACCTTTTATATGTCCATATGATTGTTTAAAACCCTCCTAACTCTTCCTTTAAAAACCTTTCTCTAGTATTTTATCATTTTTTATGGTTAAACAAAATACTTCTGATGAAGCACAATGTTAATTATCATGTAAAGACAAAACAACTCACCTATAATACACGATATTCTCACTGAATACACACCCTACTGTATAAAATGAGTATAAAAATCCTAATCATTTTTCAGGTTGTCATTTTTTCCCTCTCATTTTGGACTTTTTTATTTTAATATGTTATTTTTTTGCACAAACAGGCTTAAATCATTAATGAACGGCGGTGTAGTAATTAGCACCTCCGCCTCACAGCAGGAAGGTCCTGGGTTTGAGTCCGGGGCTCAGCGAGGGCGTTTCCGTGTGAAGTTTGCATGTTCTTCTCATACTTGTGTGGGTTTCCTCCGGATAATCCGGATTCCTTCGACAGTCCAGAAATATGCAATTGAGTGTAATTGGCTTTCAGATTGCCCCTAGGTGTGAGTATGAATGGTTTTGTGTGTGTGTGTGTGTGTGTGTGTGTGTGTGTGTGTGTGTCTAATTTAATCTAATAGGATTAAATGTTTCAGCAAATGAGTGGGTGAACATTTAAAAATGCTATTTTATTATTATTATTATTATTATTATTATTATTATTATTATTTTCTGTTGTTGTTCTTTACTGGCCCACACATGCTAC
>JAQMYF010000007.1:25686436-25697712 GCA_030014195.1 Neosilurus mollespiculum
TGTCTTCACATAGATGAGTATCAATAATCATTATTGATAATGTATAACTAAAGGAAAACTGAGCAAATGTGTAATTTTAGGAGAGCCTATGAAACTGGTAGCCCTTCGTATGACTCAGTACCCATGAAGTAGCTCTCAGTTTCAAAAAGGTGGGTGACCCCTGATCTACATCTATCTATATTTACAGCATTTGGCAGACACCCTATATTTTTTTATATTTATCATTTGTTTGTATACAACTGAGCAGTTGAGGGTTAAGGGCCTTGCTCAAGTGTGCAACCGTGGCACCTTCTTGGTACTTGAACCCCTGACCTTCAGATCAGTACGCCAGAGCCTTAGCCACTGAGCCACCACTGCCCTAAGCAGTTTCATTAAAATTCTATGCCACTTCTTAATTTAGCCTTAAAGATATTCAAAGTGTCTTAACCCTTGCCAAGTCAAGGGCAACAGAGACTAATCATTGGGGCTAATCCTCTTTTGGCCAGCACTGAGAATCATGTCATATTCTAAGCGTTCCAGAATTTATGGAATACATATGCATCATTGATGATAATTAAGTAGGTTAACAAATCAGTGGAATGTATGGACTGCCCGGCCATAGAAAACATTTTACTAGACTCTAGCCTTGGTTTTCATCATTACATTGCTGCTTAGGTTGGTCAGGTTGAGGCTCAGCAATATTATGTGGCAGTAAAATGAAGTCAGCTGATGACTTGAATGTACTGAATGAGCAGGTTATCACATCAATGGACTTTTCCTTCCCTGATGGCATGGATATAAAATTGATGCTCAAATAGAGAAAGAGTGGTTCAGGGAGCATGAGGAAACATTTTCACACATAAACTGGCCCCACAGAGTCCTAACCTTCACCCTATTAGAAATCGGTATGTGGGACGTCCTGGAGAAGAATTTATGGAGTGGCTCAGTTTTTTACCGTCATCTATTTGAAATTCATGTTGCTTAAATTTGAATTCAATTATGCCATGACGTCAAACCAGGGACCAATAATTGAGTCTTTCTTACAAGTTAGCTGTACTGTTAAGCTTCACCTGACAGATGGATGCACCTCTGATAATTTCCCCGCCAATCCTGATATAATTTGTTACATCAATCACTGCTTCTTTGTAACCTACCTCAGCACACCCTGGCGCAAATTTTCTGACTCCCACCACCCTTTTCCAAGTCCTTAACTGGTGTTTTATTTCTTTGTTATTTCTTATCTCTGACATTTTTGTCTCTTAATATAAATAGACACATATTGTTTTTTCATATTTCTAGGAAGAAATCAACAATAAAATGAGCCACTTAAGTTCATAACATGCTTGTTTTTAGACAAATATAGTAACAACTTAAAAAACGGACCACAGTGTGAACATCCAGGATGCAATCTAGACAATATAACCTGTGGAGAACAGAAAACAACCCCATTATCTAGCCATTTCTATTTTATTTTCAAGGAATGGTTATTTATTTGATATATAAACCACTAAAAACCTGGCTACGTATTACACTGAACCTTGATTTCTGATATTGGTACATTTCTGATGCCCTCCAGCTTTACCTTTCTCATAATGCCATTTTTATTTAAGAGAAAACTATTTCGCATGGAGGGGCTGTGCTGGCTCAGTGGTTAAGGTGCTGACTTACTGATCCGAAGGTCGGGGGTTCAAGCTCCACTATCACCAAGTTGTCACTGCTGTCCCCCAGTGCAGCTAACTGGGTTATCAAAGGCCTGCCATGTGTCTCACAGTCTGTGGTGAGCATGTAAAAGAACCATTGCTGTCATTCGTAAAGAGTAGGCCATTAGGTTGCCATCAGCGTGTTTCTGCCCTTGCGGTAGCCTGGTGATCTGTTCAGGGTATACTCTGCCCTTGTCCAGAGCCGGCTGAGATGGGCGCCAGCCTCCCCTCGACCCTAATTAGGATTAAGCAGTTCAGAAAATGAATGATGAATATTAATTTCACATGGAAGGACTGATATGGAGGTCAGGTGTCATGAAGGCTTCAGAATATGAACACTGTAAAAATAAATTAATAAATTGCTACCTCATATTTTTTGAAAAATGCTAGAAGCAAAAAGGCACAAAAGAAGGAATGCATCATCCTTCAAACACTTGTATTGTCAGTCAGTCAGAATTCAGAATTACCCTGTTTACGGATCTGTGGATGATTATTGCAATTTTGAAATGAATGAGTCAATGTTCCTCTTTGTCATCACTGATGATTAGCAGCATGCTATTTTATGTATTTTATGTATGAGAATAAATAATGAGACAGTGACATAACCAAGGAATAAAAGTTATGTGACATATGAGTCAGTCACTCACAAAAATTTAATTGGCATTTTTTTTCCCACTTCTGCTGCCATGACATATAAAATCCTCTGTTTGAGATGGTCTTTACCTATGTGAAGTAGCTTATATTGGGCAGCACAGTGATGTAGTGATTCACCTCACAGCAAGAAAGTCCTGGGTTCAAGTCCCGGGCTCGGGCGTATTTGTAAGGTCCCCCCCCCAGCTTGCGTAGGTTTCCTCCCACGGTCGAAAGACATGCACACTACACTAACTGGCTGTTTCAAATTGTTCCAGGTGTGGATGTGAGTGCGAGTGGTCATGTTGATGGTCTGGCAAGCTGTCCACGGTGTATCCTGCCTTTGCCCATTGTCGGCTATGATAGGTTTCAGCTTCTCCATGGCCCTAACCATGAGGAGAACATGCAATCTGCACATAGAAACACCCTCAAACTTGAACTCAGGAGCTTCTTGCTGTGAGGCAGACATGCTAACCACTACAACACCGTGCCACCCATGGAAATTCAATGTAAGTATAAAATTTCTCCTTGGTTTTCAAATTCAAATGCTAGTTGTATGCCCCTTTAGCTTCCTACCTCTTAAGTAGAGTATTATCTGAGAAGGAAACACTAAAAAAGTATGATGGATCAGAAGGGTACATGTGTAACCATGGTTACACATCATTGAGTGTGTAAAATCATTGAGCTTCATGTCCAAGTTTCACAAAGGTAAGAATTTGCTGCTAAGAATTAGCCATTGGGTTCATCATTTAATTGAAGAAGGAGTCGTTTGCTTTGCATTCAAGTATGCAATCACTTACCAATATGAAGTCCCTTTATATGGACGTCTGGCATTGTTTTACTTTGTTAAACTGGCAAAGTTGCACAAAGTCAACTGCATGATGGTCTGAGATGTTCCACATCCATGCTGCCTATTAGTTTCCTGTTAGACTAAATGACCAAAGTGATCTGCAGCCATGTCTGTTCACTACCTGCAGCATTAAAGGAAGGAGAATAAATAATAAGGCCAGGTCTCTATAAGATCCAAGATTCAAGAGTCTATTTTGTCATTATGTTCACACATAACGAAATTTATGAGCTGAGACTTTCAGCTTTAAAAAGGTGCAATCAAGACAATAAACCCCGTCAAGAGCAGAACGTAAACACAAGTCAATTATATACACAAATTTTAAAATAGAAATATGAAATAGAAATGTAATCTCGAAACACCTGTGAATAAAAACTGAGCACTGGGATATACAGTCTGTACATTGAAGGCACTATGAGATGAAATAGATAAATAGCAGCAGCAGAGTGGATATACTCTTGAATGTAAATGAAGTAAAGTGTGGCCGTGCAAGACAGTCACAGAGTTTGTGGATTCAGTGTCCTTTTGCAGAGAGCTAATGTCTGTGTGAGAGTCAGCGGGTGGGGGGTGGGGATGTGAGCGAGTATGTGGCTGTGGAGGAAGGTTGCATGTGTCAGTGTGACTGCGAGGGAGTTGGGGGTGGGTGGATGACAGCTTTCACAGCTCTGGGGAAGAAGCTGTTTTTGAGTCCGGTTGTGCTGGTCTTAATGTTTCTGTACCGCTTTCCTTAAGGAAGAGGTACAAACAGTCCATTTTCCAGGTGGATGGGATCCGCCACAATGCGGCTGGCCTTCTTCTGGACCCAGACAGCATATACTGTATCCAGATCTGGTAGACGGCAGCCCGCGATTCCCTGAGCAGCTCTCACCACCCGGGCCAAGTTCTCTCTTTCCTTTGCAGTGCAGCTGCCATACCACAACATTGCACTGAGACCGAGTATACTTTCTACTGTAGCGCTATAGATATTCAACTGAGAGTGCATTTTAACTTTCTGAGGAAGAAAATCCGTTGTTGGACCTTCTTCATCAGGTGTGAGGTGCAGACAGACCAGGACAGGTCACATGAAATGTGGACGCCCAGGAACTTAATACTGTCCACACGCTCCACCCCATCCCCATGAATGCAAAGAGGAACATGCTCTGTCTTCCCTGTCCTCCTGTAGTCCACTATGACCTCCTTGGTCTTGCTGGTGTTCAGAATGAGATTGTTGGCTGAACACCAGTTTATCAGGTACTGGATTCCCTCTCTGTAGTGGGTCTCATCATTATCCAATATGAAGTTGAAGCTGAGCTGAAGTCCATGAATAGCCTCCTAACAAAAGTGTTAGGTTGCTCCAGATGGGTCATAGCTGTGTGCAGTGCTAGCGAGACAGCATCCTTCGTAGAGCGGTTCCAAACTACTTGAGCCTTCAGTTCCAAACTACTTAAGCATTGATCATGTCCATCATCAGGGCCTTAAGCACTGAAATAAAAGGATGTTGCTTACTTTATGTTGCTGCTTTCCTACGGGTGCTCCAGTTTCCTCCCACAGTCCAAAGACATAGAGATTAGGCTAAATGGGTATTCTAGATTGCCCCTAGGCGTTAACGGTTGTTTGTCTGTGTTGGCCTTGCAATGGACTAGAGAGCTGCTCAAGCTGTACCCTGCCTTTCACCCTGAGTCAGCTGGGATAGGCTTCAGCTTCTCCGTGACCCTAAACAGCATAAGTGGAATGATTGAAAGTATTAAAGCCAAAAAAAGTCAGTGTGGAGCTGCTATTTAAGTATACCCGGATGATTTCCCTAGTCATTATCATCAAACACTAGTTCACCCTAAGAGCAATCTCCACTTCACAAGCCCATCAGTTCCCTCTTTTTATCCTTAAATCCTCGTTATAGACTAATCATCACCTTCGC
Organism: Neosilurus mollespiculum; assembly: GCA_030014195.1. NCBI lineage: Eukaryota > Metazoa > Chordata > Actinopteri > Siluriformes > Plotosidae > Neosilurus > Neosilurus mollespiculum. The sequence goes on from JAQMYF010000007.1 coordinate 25,691,487, forward strand.
ATTAATGTAGCACATGAGGCCCAGCTTCCGCTCTTGTCATGTGTCACTTTGTTGTTTGTTAAAACAATATAACTTAAGTCCCAGTAAGGTCATAGAAATTTGAGGAGTCCAGTCATTCTTTCAGAAACTCAAAAGGTATGTGCTTTATTTCAATTTGCATGCCAGGCTGAATGGGAGCACTCAAGCCACAGTGGCTTTTGTGTCCCACTGGCTCTGATTGAGGGAAACTAATTGCACTGTTTGAAAAGCACCTCTCATGTAATCCTTCAGCTATGAATGATAAAGTGTCTCTGGCCCTGGATTACAGCTGTGCATGTGCGTCATCAGCAAATGCCAATGGTCCCCAGAGCGCAATTCCTCTGTGGGGGCTGAGCTTTTGCACCACTCAGATACCCCGAGAGGTTGCCTGGTGAGCAAAGGTGAGTGTGCACGTGTGTGTTTTTGTGTGAAATGCTAGGGAAATGATAATCACTAGCTAAAGCTTTTAACAGTGAGTTGAAATTGTTAGTCATACAGAAACAGAGCATACATCATTCATTCATCAAACCACTTAATCCTGCTAGGGTCATCTCACCTAACTCTGGGCAAAGGCAGGGTACACCCTGAATACACAGTGGCTGAAGGAGAAAAGTTTTAATGTCTCTGCATGGCCTAGTCAGAGTCCAGACTTAAACCCTACTGAGAATCTGTGGAAAGATTTAAAGATTATAATCCATCAACAGACACTGGCCAGTTTGAATGAGCTTGACACAATGAAACAGTCCCAATAGACTCATGGCTGTAATCAGTGTAAAGGTGTTTCCACAAAGTACTGGCACAGGAGGGGGTGATCATTTAACTATTCCACTGATTCTGTTTTTTGTTTGTTTGGGTTTTTAAATTTTTAGGTTTTTTTTTTTTTTTTGTGGATTACTGGCAACCCATTGATTTGGCCCAATGAATGAAACAACATGCATTCTCATTTTTGTTAGGCTCAGTAATAATAATGAGACCAGCTGGCGAGCACTGTGTGGTCCAGTGCGTTCAGTACCATCAGGCCGACCTTCCTGGGTGAGAAGCTGACAGCGATGCAGGTGGATGCCTCTCTTGTGTCCTTGATTGTGGACTACCTGACTGGAAGACCACAGCATGTACAAATGTGGAAATGGTGGAGGATTACAAATACCTTGGAGTTCACACTGACAATAAATTGGACTGGGTTAAAAACACTACCGCACTCCATAAGAAGGGCCAGAGGCAATTAAGATTGTTTAACATCTGCCGGACAATGCTTAGGATGTTTGACGAGTCTGTTGTGCCAGCGCTATCCTCTATGCTGTTGCATGCTGGGCATCAGGCGTCAACAGACTAAACAAACTGATCCACAAGGCCAGTAATATTGTGGGGCAAATGTTGTCCAAAATAAGGACAATACTGAACAATACCTCCCACCCGCTTCACAACCTGCAGATCAGTCACAGGAACACGTTCAGTGAGAGACTGATACCACCGAAATGCTCCACTGAATGACACAGGAAATCATTCCTACCTGTGGCCATTAAACTGTACAACTCCTCCATATAGCAACAACATCCACTGTTACACATTTACATTTTGCACTACATTTATATTCCACTGTTTATCACCTTGATAATACTGTACATATTACTCACTGACAGGATTCATTCTGGATTCTAATTTTCGATTTTAAAAAACTTCTAATTTTAGATTTTTATATATATATATATATAAAAACTTTGGGTGGCACAGTGGTGTAGTGGTTAGCATGTCCGCCTCACAGCAAGAAGGCCTGGGTTCAATTCCCAACTTGGACGTTTCTGTGTGGAGTTTTCACGTTCTCCCCGTGCATGCGTGGGTTTCCTCCCACAGTCCATAAACATGCGAGGTAGGATAATTGACTCCGAATCATTCCTAGGTGTAAGTGTGAATGGGTGTGTAAGTGTTGGCCCTGCAATGATCTTGCGAGCTGTCCAAGGTGTACCCCGCCCTCACCCAGAGTCAGCTGAGAGGGGCGCCAGCCTCCCCACGACCCTAATTAAGATTAATTGGCTTAGAAAATTAATGATATATGTAATTTTTAATTTGAGACTTTTATCTTTATCTTTATTCTTTAATTGGAAGGGAGCGACTGTGTGCACACAATTTCCTCCGAGATCACTAAAGTATTCTGATTCTGATTTGATCTTGGTTTGCAGTAAGACACCCTGACCTGCTCTAAGTCACCAAACTAGTTAAGTTCTGACTAGTTGATAGCTAACCATGACACTTTCAGGTTAAGATCACCTAGTTTTAATCTTCAAAAAGTTAGTAAAAATTATATAGCCTAGCTAGGTACTTACAGGTATAGGTCAACTGTTTTCTCAAACTTTCACAGATTTTGAATTGTATTGACCCTCTTTTTTCTGATTAGTGAACCAACGATACGACGCATTCAAAAAGCTCATCCTGAAAACAATACTTAAACAAGAGAACTCAGAGGCCCCCTAATGGCATGACTGTCAACCTGGAGGTCGTCCAGGTTGATGCTGCAATCATTGCAACTGGGAGTCCATGGGAGGTAACTGACCCCCCACCCCACCCCCCTCTATCTTTTATATTATATATTATTTTCCTGTATCCAGAATTTAACTAAAAACATAACATCCTTGGTGAAGGTAATGTGCATATTCTGTCTGGGACAAACTCATCTGTGTCATTGTTCATTGAGTTAATTAAAAATGGTAAAGTGAAGTGTCTCCATGTAACAAAATATAACATTCTCAAATGATCTAAATTATTGCTGTAAACTAATCATTAAGAATTAAGAATTAAAAGATAACTGGTATTAAAGTTAATGTTTTGTGTGTGTGTGTGTGTGTGTGTGTGTGTGTGTGTTTTGGACTTGCGGTGATCTGGCAAGCTTTTCAGGGTTTACCCCACCTTCACCCAGTACCAGATGAGTTAGGCTCCAGCCACCCTGGGTCCCTTTAGGATTAAGCGTTTCGAGAAATGAGTGAATGAGAGAGTGGTATTGTTAGTTGCTTAGTTTCTTTGTAAGTAACAAATTTTATGTAACTACACCTTTTCAAATTTTACATGAATATTTCTTTATTACTGAATTCATTCTGCGATTTTAACCCATGAACCAATGAGTCCAAACACATCACAGCAGTATTGTGTGAAATGCAAAGGACTGACCATCATCATGACCCTTATTTGATTAATGCTGCTTTAAGAGCATTTAAACTGAAAGGTTAGACAAAGTGTCCACCAAACAGCTCCAGAAACCATAAGGATGTCCTACAGGAAACACTGTAAAGCATTTCTGGACAAAGTGTATCATAGGAGAGTGTGTGTGTAGCAGTTCACATTACTAATGGACTTTTTATGGACTTGTAAATGGATCGCTACTGGTCAGGACTGTGATGGAACTGGAGTTTATCCAAAACACCCAGCCACAATTCCGAGTACCCAATCCACCATAGTGTATTTTTATTGCTTTATCTAGCTGATGGGATGGCTCCACTTTGTTTGGATGCCTGCATCAGTTCAAATCAGTATATCAGTACAAAGATCTTCTGACCTTCTCTGATCACTGTGCTATCATTACATAAAAACTTTAGTTGGACCTGTTGACTAATAGACATACCCATAATCATACCCATACCCCACACATTGCAACAGATTAAAGATGGCCAGACCAGATGGATATACTGATTAATTTTTGTGTTACCCACAATATCATGTCATGTTCTGAACCCCTTTATCCTTTACAAGGGTTGCGGATAGGGTGGTTAGTCTGGGGCCCATTGCAGCCAACTCCGGGCGAGGATGGGGTACACCCTGAACAGCTCACCAGACCATCACAGGGCGACACAGACACAATCATTCACACTTACACTCAAGCCCTGGGGCAATTTTGGAACACCCACTTACCCTAATGTTCATGTCTTTGGACTGTGGGAGGAAAGCGGAGTACCCAGAGCAAACCCATGTCTCCACACAGAAATACCCTTGCCGGGCACAAGGCTCACACCCAGGACCTTCTTGTTTTGAGAAAGAAGTCCTAACCACTATGCCATGATGCCGCCCCACCCACAATGCTGTTTGCTTTATTCCACATGCTGTGTCTGTAGACATGTTACATGATTTGTTTACTTGCTGTTGTTATCACTTTTCTAACAGTCTTTTTTTTCAGTGCCTCAGTAGCATTGCCAAAGCAGCAGATGATGCAGAAGGCCAAGACATGTGAAGTAAAAGCACAGACCTCTTCAGGATGAACTGACTCCATCTACTGGACACAAAGGCTCTCTGAGTGGTTTGATGGGAATGGCAGTGGTTTCTGGAAGTGATCCTGAGCTCATTCATTTCCATGACAGAATCGTGCCTGTTTTTAATGCAATGCCACCTGAAGGTCAGAGGATCATGAGCAGCCATTGCGGCACTGTGTCCACATCTGGATTTCTGCCAAGTCTCAGAATCCTTTGATGATAGTATGTACTGTAGATGATGAGATATTCAGTCTTTGCAATTTTACATAGAGGAACTTTACTCTAAAATTTTTTTGCCGATTGATGAAGCTTTCTTTTTAGTACCACTTACTTTTCCATCCTTTTGTTGTACCGTTACAACTTTTTTGAGATGTGTTGCTGCCATCAAAATGACCTAATATTTTTCGCAAAATAGTAAAATGACTCACATTAAACCTTTGATATGTTCTGATGCATTGAATTCTGTTTTTATTTATATTTTACACAGCATCCCAACATTTTGGGAATTGGGATCGTATACTGCGGCTTTCAAGTTCACCAGATCTCAACCTAAAGGTACACTGATGGAAGATTTTGGACTGATGTGTCATACAGTGTGCGGCACGATGGCTTACTGTTTAGCACATCCGCATCACAGCAAGAAGGACTTGGGTTCGAGTCCCGGGCTCGGGTGTCTCAGTGTGGAGTCTTGCATGTTCTCCCCTTGCTTGAGTGGGTTTTCTCTGGGTACTCCAGTTTTCTCCCACAGTCCAAAGACATGCAGATTAGACCAAGTAGGCTTCCAGTTTGGCCCTAGGTGTGGATGTGAGTGTGAATGGTTGTGTGTGTGTGTGTGTGTGTGTGTGTGTGTGTGTGGGTCTCACAGTGGTCTTGCAAGCTGTTCAGTTTGCCCAGTGTTGGCTGCGATCGGCTTCAGCCCTAATAGGATTAAGCAGTTTGGCAAAATGAGTGAGTGAGTGAGTGATGGTTATACAGCGAATGGATGAACATTTACCTGCTCCAGTACAAGTCTTGTAGAATCAGTGCCAACATGCACTGAAGATGCTCTAGTGACTCATGTTGGCTCTTACAAAGACTATGTTTTGCTTTAATTTGTCACCCATCTGTGCATATATTATCGCCCAGGGAGCAGACAGCACCAAGCTCCTCCTCAGGGGGAAAAAAAAGCAGTTACTATGGAAACAGGGATGCTGTTAGGGTTAGGGTTCAGACCAAGGCTATGTAAAGGCTCATGGGAAATGAGGATGAATATTCTGCTGGATAATGTGGACACAATAAAATATCAATATATCCAATGTTACAATCACGGGCTAAGGGATAGAATATATGTCATATCATATATCATACATGGAATCAAATTTCACTGTACTTGTATGATGGTGATAAACATACTCTACATTGTACAGCAGTTAGTTTCAGTCCACCAATTTCACTAGTTGGGTAGTGTTCCAAGAGAGTTGATATTTAGTGGGACAGTTCACTGTTTGTATATTGCATATAACAGCTTCCATATAACACTGTGCGCCTGCAGCACTGTGTGTCAGACACGGTGGTCAGCAACTCCGGAGCACCACAAGGGACCGTCCTCTATATATATTTGTAATTTTTCTTATTGAAACTTTTATCTTAATCTTATCCTTTTCTTTACTTGGTATGGAGCAACTGTGTGCACACAACTTCCTCCCGGATCAATAAAGTATTCTGATTCTGATGATTCTGATAAAATTCCAATTCTAATGGTAAATTACATAGAAATAGCTACGACAGTTGAGTTAGTGACATCATCGGCACACATAGTGAATGCAATTTTCATGAATATGGCTAATGATTTAAAGCATGAAACCTTGTCAAATAAAAATGAAGATAATTGAAGGAAACCATTTACACCTTATGTACAAGAATGTCATTCATTCATTCATTTTCTGAACCGCTTATTCCTAATTAGGGTCGCGGGGAGGCTGGTGCCCATCTCAGCC
>JAQMYF010000007.1:25723568-25736838 GCA_030014195.1 Neosilurus mollespiculum
GCATTTTTGACCCCGACGTGATTTGAACACGCAACCTTCTGATCTGGAGTCAGACGCGCTACCGTTGCGCCACGAGGCCTTCCGTTCAGTTAGCTCACTGGGGGGACAGCAGTGACAACCTGGTGATAGTGGTGCTTGATCCCCTGTCCTTGGGAACAGTAATCCAGCACCTTACCACCGGGCCACCACCGCCCCTATTATTATTATTATTATTATTATTATTATTATTATTATTATTATTGTTATTATTACTCTCATTATTATTATTAATAATAATAATAATAATAATAATAATATAGAATTAGTACAATAATATACTAAAACGTTTTTTCCATTTTTTTTTCCTAGACACAAGTTAAAGTTAATCAAAAAACAACTCTGCCTGTCACCCTTCCAATCCTGTAACATGGTGACACAAACAGGGCTGTGGCAGAGTTTGGGGAAGCATCACATATGGGTGTGATGCTCAGGTGTCATATACACCCATATAGTACTATATCAAGAGCAAATAACACCATCATTTATGAAAGATTTATACATAGATATACACCGTAGCCAAGTTGATGGAGAGCCTTCACAGCAGTACTCAAATATCCTTACAGCGGGTATTATTTTCAACCACCTGTCAGAGGTTCCAGGTCCACCTGAGCGGGATGCCGTTGATTCCTTGCCTTTAACGGTGAATTGAGCAATCACTCGGTTGACTGTGGCAAGAGGAATCCACAAGGAAAGGTTTGGTACAATCTGAATCCACCCTGGGATTGACCCACAATACAACCTTCTTGAAAATCAGACATCTCTTTTGCTCCTGGTGTTCACTGCATAGCTTGTTACCCTAAACACTTTATACTCAGTAATCTAAAGGAAAAAATATATTAACACGCTTGAACAAATGAGTTTCAGAGATAAAACTCTGTAATGAGGGGTGTTTATTTACATTTTATGTGTCTCTGTAGGGTGGGGTGGCATGGTGGCGTGTAGGCGCATCTGCCTCACTACAAGAAGGTCCTGGGTTCAATCCCGGGCTCAGTGAGGGTGTTTCTGTGTGGAGTTTGCATGTTCTCCCTGTGCTTGTGTGCTGTCCTCCTAATATTCTGGTTTCTTCCAACAGTACTAAGACATGCACATTAGGGTGATTGGCTGAGATGGGCTCCAGTCTCCCGGCGACCCGAGTAGGATAAATCAGTTCAGGAAATGAGTGAATGGATGAATGTATAGTATAACAGAACATTTATATAAACCTGGGATTTGTCAGATCCACTATTACAGAATATCAACATTTTCTGAACAAAATGCTTTAGTGATCTTCTGGGCAATCACGTGGTTCCTTTTATTTTATTGATTAATAAGTCACATTGCATGCACAGACTTGTATTGTTAATTTATTTCCTGTAGCAAACTTCCATTCATTATTAAGGCCTGGAACAGACAGGCGCGTTCACGTCAGACATGACTGTTCCTGCTGCGGTTCCTGGAGGTTGTTACACTAGCGCGCGCTCGCGTTCTGGTTCTTCTTCTTCTTTTGTTCGAGAATGGAGGCCATAGACAATACTAAAAAGATAGATGGGTCGTGCATCGCTCTCGTGTGGTTAACATGACGCCATCTTGGAGAGGGCTCCTTGTGCTATAGAAACAGTGGGGAAGTGAACATAAAGAAAATGTTTTAATGCCACTAGAAAGCGATCTGTGGGTTTATTTGGCAGGGAACATGATATCATCATATCAGTGTGTTCATTTTTTATTATTATGGAATGCATAGTACAGAATAAATACATGTTATTAATTATTTAAAAAAGAATGGCAAATATTTTTATTCCATTAGTGCTGTATATTTTAATGCTGTTTATTGTAGAAAACTTATTGCAACATATTTTTTATAAAGTTATTCTTTAAATAGAGCAGTTAAAAATATATAGAAAACCCAAAACATTTGCCAGTAATTAAAGTATGCTCTTGTTTACATTTATTAGATCTTATATATTTATTCATATTAATACATTTATTGGTACTTTTTGGTATAAAAAATAAATGAAAATTAATAAAATAATTTCTAGACACATGATTGTTCAGGTTATTTAGCTCAATTCTTTCTCTCAGCCCCTACAATCCCAATCAAATTTATCACAAAAATATGGAAAATATACCAACATGTCATATAACATTGAAAGAACAAAAAATAAAGAAAACCTAACAACGAATCCAACATTGCGCTGATCTGCTGTGCTAAAACAGGTTAAACTGCTCTAGAGAACAAAACCGATGTAGAACAACAGCAAAGAACAATACAATGAGATTCGACAGATGATGTGAATGTTTAGTTGGTTGTCAAACTCACAGCAAAAAATAGGTTACAATATCAAGCATTGTTTGCTGTTTATGTACATGTACTTATTGTAATATTCATCTGACAGGTCACCTTATATCTATAAATTGTCAGTTAAAATGCTCGTTTTAATGACTGTCACAATACATACAAGCAAAATAAACAGCATTCAGGATGTTGCACACACATGTACATCTATATAATATACATAATGTATATTTGAGGCATAATATCATATAACAGATCTGTACACACACAAATGACAAATGTACAAGTATCTACACACACACACACACACACACACACACACACACACAATATATTGTGTGACCTCCATGTAGACATACATGTGTGACATACATGTAGATCTAATACATACATGTCATTGTGTGACATACATGTAGATCTAATACTGCTATAATATGTGTGCAATGTTTTAGGTATTGTTGCAGCAGTACTTTTCATACTCATAAGATCATGTTCCCAATCATAAACCCATATATTTGAATAATGACTTTACATCTACTTAATACGTGTGCATGTAGGCACTGACTCCTACTATAATCAGCCACATGCATATGGTGCATACAGTGTAAAACGCTGGTACCATCCTCATACTCACATGAATGCACACTCTTCTGACGTGGATTTATATGGCGTTCTCTGCATATCATTATCACTTACTTGTGAAATGTTATCCCTGGCAGATCTGCTGTGTTGGTTCCTGTAATTTTTATAGATTATCACCAAGCATTCTGACCCTAAACTCTAAATTTTCTTACTTTTTCTATCTCCTTCCATGCTATTGATGCCGAAGTAACACTTTCCAAGATGGCGTCAAGTTGACGCCGCACAGAGCGCCCTGCCTACGCATTTACTGTCTATGATGGAGGCGCCTGCGCAAATCTGACGCCGTTTAAGGCTCGATTCCAATCCCAGGCAACCTATTAAAAATACACCTAGGGCCCTATTTATTACTCGCCCCGTGGAGTTAAAAAAACATCTATCAATTATAGTTGAAGATTAAAAACGAAGGAATCCTGGACTCGAACTGAGCTCCATTATAAACCGGGATGTTTAAATTACATCAAAGTGAAGCGATCGAGTGGAAGTGCGTAGGGGGAGGGGGAGTGGAAACGTGGTAGTGGTGGAATTGGAATCGAGCCACGGGATTGGCTGGTGGGGGCGATTCGCTGCGCCGCGCGAGGAAGTGGCGTTGTTTGAGCGACGAGGGGCTTTTGTGTGCATATGTATGTGTGTCGGTGCGTGCGCGCGCGTGTGCGTCTCGTGGATCTTCAGTTACACACGCGCTCATTCACGTTTCCTGTGTGTGTGTTTTTTTTTTAAATTGGTGCTGAAGGAAAAAAGGAGGGTCGGTCGAGGTGTTGACGTGTCGCTCCGTGGGAGAAAAAAAACAATAACACCGATATCGGTAAGCATTTTGAATTGTCAATTTGGCGGTTGGCGGATTTGAATTTGTGAAAGAGCTAGGCCGCGGCTAATGTAGCTAATATGACTTAGCCGGTTTGCTAGCTTCTTCAATCGTTCTTTTGTCCTAAAGTACTAAGTTTGTTCCCTGATAGGCTTCTCAGTTTTATTTGTGTCACCATTTTATCATTTCGCTCCGTTGTGTCGGTGAGGGAACCCCCTGGTGCGGTTTTCGTGTTGTTTGAGGTAGCTAGTTTAGCTTAGCCTAGCTTAGCTGGCTAGCATGGTGTCGCGCTAGCTTTGTTAGGGGGGGCGGAACGCTGTTGTGTTAACATGTCTGAGTGGAAATGCTAATTTAAACACTGTGTAACATATTTTACTGTTTATTAAACAAAATAGCAGCGGTTTATTTAACCAATTACTATACAAATGCCTTTAAGCTGTTAGCAAACACGCGCGAGACAAGTAACGTGGTAGTGTTACTGTATCATCAGGGTTCATTAAGTTGCAGTAAAACATGTATAAGGGCTGCTGGCTTTTTTATTTTGCGTTTTGATGTAGGATGTGGTTGTTGTATTTTTGGTGTAGATGTACAGAGGTACAGTTTTAGCTTTGTGTTGTCTGGAAAGGGGGCGGGGACGCCGTGCTGCGCGCGCGCGCGCGCGCTCGCGTGTGTTGCTAGGTGCAGGTGACAGACTCCTTGCATTCCTTCCCAAAGTAAGAAAAAACTAATTTCTGAGAACCTTGTTATAATCTTAAAATATCATATCTTTAAAATAATGACTAGATATTTTATTACGCGACATGCAATACAAAGCAACTTCAGTGGTCGGTAGTAATTTTTTATTAATATTTGAATTTCCTCCTTGGGGATTAATAGTTATTTTATCTTAATTCCATTTAAAAGCAGAATAGACTCTTTACCACAGAACCACAAGTCCAAGGGGTTTAGCCAGACCTGATCCTGCTCCCCGTCGTACTCCATAACCCATGAAAAGCTGGACAAGCTCCTCGCCTGTGTTGGATTACACTTTCCCTGGAGTCGTCTCTCATACGGCTGGTTTTGTTCAGGACCCTTTTTTTGGGGGGGGGGGGTTGGTTCTCGGATAGATTTCTGAGATGTGCACTCTGCACCCATGGTGGCCCTTTTGCCTGATTCTGGTACTATTTCGTTAGTACTGAAGATTCTCTCTTGTATTTGCATGGCCATGACGGGCAGCTTTTTGATCATGTTTAAATAAGTTGATGGTGAGTTGTTATTTTTGGATTTCTTGTCAGTTTAGCGTACCCGATTCCAAAGCTGACACACAAGCAGTGCACAGGATTCAGATGTGTCGAGTTAGTATATACAACAAACGAATGGCGCAATCTCATTGGTTCGCTAACTTGGATTAATGCTTGAATCAAAATGACACACACTCCAATTTTGTCAAAGTAAGGTAGCGTTCTTGTCAAGAGTTTATGCTTTCTTTCTTTTTTTTTTCCTTTACATAAAGTTTACTTTGCTTATGTTTCCAAGTAGTATATACTCAAACTTTGAGTGAGTATATAAACATGCCATTATGGACTGTAGCTTTCTTACGATTCAGGGTAGTGTACTAAAGCTTTGAGTTGGAAAGATGCCCCAAGCTGTACAGCAGTCATGGAAAAAAAAACCCATTAAACTAATCTGTAATAATCTTTAGTTTGTTTATGTTCCTGTGTAGTGTATATGCTAAAACAATTATTCGGCTCAGGCTTGGTGGATACCGCTGAATAGTTCCTACAATATCCCGCATCAGGGACTATTCAGCCATATCCACCGCACATTTGGTGAATAATTAATTATGACGCCATTTAAGTGTCTTAAGTTGGCCTGAACGTGCAAAATAAACGATATAGTATATTTTTTCATATCACTTGGTTCTGATTTGATGGGCGGTGTTCTGTGAACTTGGCAGGCATTAGGGCAAAGCTTTGTTTGTAGTGACAACGCTGAAACAATCACCTGACCAAATGTACCATATCCTAACGCTGTGTAACAATCTCACTTGAGACTTTTGTCCACTCTCTTTGTATTTCTTTTTATCTCAGAGGAATGGCTGCTGAAGTGAATGGCAGCTCTGCTCCCGCTAAAGAAGACGAAGAGCCCATGGATGTCTCAGCGACGCACACAGAGAACTATCAGACTCTGATCGATGCTGGGCTTCCCCAGAAAGTAGCCGAGAGCTTGGACAACATCTTCCAGACTGGTGCGATGATACTTAATGGCTGAAGTACAAGTGCACGGTCAACCGTTTAGCCTTTTTGCATGGTCCCGAGAAGTTTCAGAATAACTTAGTAGACGAGTTTACCTTTTGCGTGCACGAGACTCAGGGTTCGTGTGTGTGTGTGCGCGCCACAGGTTTGGTGGCGTATGCTGATCTTGATGAGAGGGCGATCGATGCTCTGCGTGAGTTTAATGAAGAGGGTGCTCTGTCTGTACTGCAGCAGTTTAAAGAGAGTGACTTGTCTCATGTCCAGGTGAGTTCTTCGGTTACCTTTGAACCTCAAAAGTTCTATAAGATCCTTTATTTAATGCGTAAAAGTGTAAAATATTGTTGCATCATCGTTGTTGTGTCTGTGATGCCTTGCAGAATAAGAGCGCTTTCCTGTGTGGTGTTATGAAGACATACAGACAGAGGGAAAAGCAAGGCAGCAAAATACAGGAATCCACAAAAGGCCCCGACGAGACAAAGATCAAGGTAGGTTGTCCGTTAAATGTGTTTACCCTTTCGGTTAAGCAGTACTCACATGTTCATTTGTCTCACCTTGATGACATCACTGCCCTCCCCTCAGGCTTTGCTGGAGAGGACAGGTTATACTCTGGATGTCACTACAGGCCAGAGGAAGTATGGTGGCCCACCCCCAGAGGCGGTCTTCTCGGGCACGCAGCCTGGAATTGGCACCGAGGTAACATTTTTCGAAACTTTCAATTCACTCGAATCTGGGGTTGATCCAGAAGCTGATGCTATAACCCATTTTTAAACCATCTCACTCATTCACTATTGAAACCACTTCTACCAGTTTTTTTGCTTCTGCTCTATGAATGCCCTGGATGTAAGTTACACCCGTAATTATTTTGACTGTGTTTGCACGCATATGCAGGTATTTGTGGGAAAAATTCCTCGGGACTTGTATGAAGACGAGCTGGTTCCATTGTTTGAGAAGGCAGGGTCCATATGGGACCTGAGGTTAATGATGGACCCTCTGTCCGGGCAGAACCGCGGCTACGCTTTCATCACCTTCTGCAGCAAAGACGCTGCCCAGGAGGCAGTCAAACTGGTGAGCGAACAGAACGACGCCCTGATACCTGTGCATCCAGAAACGGCAAATCCTCTTCTGTGTAGGATTTATTGATCCTTTTGTATGAGAGGCTGAACTGAATTCAGATGTTCTGCTTATGTTTATATACATTGCTGTCTTTTGTCTCTTTTAGTGTGATAATTATGAGATAAGACCAGGAAAGTATTTGGGCGTCTGCATCTCAGTGGCCAACAACCGACTGTTTGTGGGCTCCATTCCAAAGAACAAGACCAGGGAGAGCATCCTGGAAGACTTTGGCAAAGTGACAGGTCAGAACCCAGACACCCCACATCCATCTCCATTCTTTAATGTACCGTCGAATGTGTACAGTAGACAAATCCTGTTGCTCAAGTATCTCACAGTATGGGAGTATTTTCCAATTTTCGGTTAATATGACAGTAAAAATTGGAGTGTTTTGAAGGCCCTGTATCTGTTTTAAAATTTTACACACTCCTGTTCCAGAGGGTCTACAAGAGGTGATTCTGTACACACAAGCAGACGATAAGAAGAAGAACCGAGGCTTCTGCTTCTTAGAGTACGAAGACCACAAATCAGCAGCACAAGCCCGTCGCCGCCTCATGAGTGGCAAGATCAAGGTGTGGGGAAATCCTGTGACTGTGGAGTGGGCCGACCCGGTCGCTGAGCCTGACCCTGAGGTCATGGCCAAGGTGAGTTGTTTAAACGTATAACTTCCAGCTCAGTGAATCTCGATTTGGAACGAATTCATGTCAGGGTTTATTTTAAAGAGGTTTTTCCAAAAATATTTTGTGTTCACATGCTTTTAGGTGAAGGTGCTGTTTGTTCGCAAACTGGCCCAGTCTGTCACTGAGGAGCTGTTGGAAAAGACCTTCTCGCAGTTTGGGAAACTGGAACGTGTTAAGAAATTGAAAGACTATGCTTTCGTTCACTTTGAGGAGCGGGATGCTGCTGTGAAGGTGATAGAATAGTCTAGAATGTACACGAGTTAAAAAAAAAAAGTTTGACTTTATTGTGTGTGTGTGTGTGTGTGTGTGTGTATATGCCTTCATGACAGATGATTGGTAGCACAACAAGAAATTTGTTTGTATAGAAAGAGCACTTAATACAATTTGTGTGTGTCAGGCCATGGAAGAGATGAATGGGAAAGAGCTTGGGGGAGAGGAGATTGAGATTGTCCTGGCAAAGCCTCCAGACAAGAAGAGGAAGGAGCGACAAGCTGCCAGACAGACCACCAGAAACACAGGGTAAGACTGCACACTGTGATAACCATCACCCCTGTCGATAACATGTACACAGGATGGGTGGTTACCACACAGAGAAGTTTTTATTCTCTTTGGGTGTGTTGGAGTTTTACAGTTTTCTTTTTTAAGTAAAGTTTACATTGAAATACTTGTTGATACTCATAAGTCAGCTTGCAAGATCCACCGAACACTCAGGCACACTTTTCAGAATCATTTCATTCTGCCTTTTGTTGTCTGTGCAGGTATGATGATTATTATTACTACCCCCCACCTCGCATGCCACCACCTGGCCGCGGACGTGGCCGAGTCAGTCGTGGCGGTTATCCTTACCCACCTGATTACTACAGCTATGAAGAATACTACGATGACTATTACGGTTACGATTACCATGACTACCGTGGTGGCTATGATGATCCATACTATGCCTATGAAGACTTGTACCCAATAAGGGGGCGTGGCAACCGTGGGAGCCGTGGAGCCCCGCCCCCTCCCAGAGCTCGTGGGGTTCCGCCGACTCGTGGCAGAGGTGGCTATGCGCCAAGGGGAGGCGCCCCCATGGGTTCAGGCCGAGGAGGGCGCGGAGGGGGACGAGGTGGCCCTTACCAGTCGCCCAGGGGTGGACGTGGCACCAGGGGTACCCGTGGAAACCGTGGCGGTAACGTTGGTGGAAAGAGAAAGGCAGACGTGTTTAACCAGCCCGATTCAAAACGACGCCAGATGACCAATCAGCAGAACTGGGGGTCGCAGCCAATTGCTCAGCAACCGCTTCAGCAGGGCGATTATTCCAGCAACTACTACAGCAATGACACCCTGGAATTTTCCCAGGATTCCTATGGGCAGCAGTGGAAGTAGACGACATGCACATCACCCCCACAAAAGGTATTTGGTATAAATTTAAAAAGCAGCAAAAGTAAAAAAACAAAAAACTAACAGTAAATGAAACACGAACACATTCCCACCGTCTTCCTGTGGAAAAAAAAAAAAAGAAACACTCAGACATTGATTGGCTGGCAGTGTTTGACTTCTATTCTCCTTCTGCCTCCCTAGAGTATGTCAGTGACACAATAAGGACACGCCCCAGAATTGGCTTCACAAATCCTGATTGGCTGAAAGTACGTTTTGGCTGAAGACGAGAATGTATCTGTTCCTTCTCCTTCCCCTGATTGGTTTGCTATATCTCTATCTCTTTCTCTCTTTCTCTCACACACAAATGACTGGGACATTTTGTCTTAAATCATGCTCCACTTTTATCCCTTCCATTTGTTCTTTGTTTTAAAAGCCAGCAGTGAACATTTTAAAAGAGTCGAGGACTTTGAATTCTAAAAAAAAAAGACCAAAAAAATCTGTAAGTTTAAGAATATGAAATGGTATTGCAGAAAGCATCTGTCCAAACGTCCAAACCCCACACCCCAACCCACCCCCTCAAAACATTCATACTGTACACCCTCTTAATATCCCTACTCTCTTTTACTCTCGTTCTGTGGTTTCTGATAGTGGCTTAGGGTTTTGCTTGTAAATAATTGCTATTACTAGAGCTTCATATTTTTTTTTTCTCTTTTTTTCAAAGTGGAGAAAAAGAATCCATGGGAAGGAAAAACAAAGTTTTGTAGCTGGAAGTACCGTGAAAAGTGTAATGTTTAGCATTTCTAGAAGTAGTTAATTGTGTTTTTTAAAACCTGACATCAGATTTCTTTCTTTTTTTTTTTTTTTTTTGTTTTCTTTTTTTTTTTTTCCCTTTTGAAATTTTCTCGTTAGGACTTTGGTTTGGCTCACCTTAAAAGCCAAGACAATTTTTTTTCTGATGTTTGTATTTATAACTTTTATTTTTCTGTTTGTTCCGTTTCAATAAAAACTCATCCGAGCAACAATTGGTCAAGTAACTTGAAACTCCATGTTTGTGATTGTAAATTTATTTATTTATTGGTTGAGACCATAAAACAAAAGTGCACTTTTAATTTGGATCACGGTTTAAGTGCATGAGTTTTCTGCCTTTTCCTTCCATGCCAGTATATGATGATCTAAGAGCTATGTAGCCTAAAGACACTTTTTTATGTAAATGAAACTCCACAGAAGCAGATAAAACTTGGTCTAGCAGCAGCTAATACAGTGTTTACAGGGTTCTTGCTCATGTCTGCTACAGAATTTTAAGTCACTTATTTTCAGCCCTGCGAACATGATCACAAAAATGCCTGACAGACACTCCTACTTTATTCATTAATTGCATTAACTGTCTGATGAAACTCCTAACATTTAGCTGTTCATTTAAACATACACTATATGGGCTAAATTTGACACTTGACCATAACACTCATGTGTTTCTTGATTGTTGGACTCCGGGTTTTATCCCTCTTTCAGGGTCCGTACGAAGTGCCCAAGGTTGTGGAAAGTACTTGAATTGAAAAAGTACAATTCCAGGCCCTTGAAACTGCTGAAATTTTATTGAAGTGTCTTAAAGTACTTTAAAGTCATTGAAAATTCTGTGCATCTCCATGCGATTGCCGCAGCAATGTTTTTAATACACACGTAGCTGTCGTGCCCCTCCCCTTATGCTTAGCATAGCCCAGTTTTGCCACATCAAATACACACCAAACATGATGGCGGCCTTCAAGAAAAAAGCATGACATGAATTCTTTTTCATAACTCTGATTTTACTTCATCTGTCAATACCATTTAAAACTGGTATACAGTTTGAAGTCTGCACTTCTGACACACGTTGAAACCGAGACTCTGCAAGACTGCGTTTTCCATCTTAAATTGGTCAAGTGATTTGGATGCGCCGACACGTCCAACAACTCCTGGAGGTTAAAGAGTATTTTTGACCGGCTCTTTGAAGTCATACATTTTCACCAATCACAGATGCCTAAAGTTGTTTATGAATAATAAAAAATTATATTATCACATAATATATATCACATTTTAGTAGTGTATGTTTACAAATTGTGTGTTACAGTAACACTTGATTAAATTTGCATTGTATAATTTTTTTCCCCCCCTAAATTTGGTTGGCAAATATATATTGTGAAATTTTCATTGCAAAGGCACAATGGAGTATCATTAAAAAAATCTATGGAATTGTTTTTTTAAAGGTTATGGGGTTTTGTCTGTCCTGTCCTGGGAAGTCATGGAAAAGTCCTTGAATTTGATAACCCTGAGGGTGTACAGACCCTGTCTTTGCTGTTGTAATAAATTTCTTATCATTTTGGAGTGTGGACTGTGGGGCTTTGTGCTCATTCTTCCACAAGAGCATTAGTAAAGTCAGGCACTGATGTCAGGTGGGGCCCCCTGGGGCATCCCAAACATGTTCAGTGCGGTTGAGGTCAGTGCTCTGTTCAAGCGACTTGCGTTCTCCCTCTCCAACCTTCGCAAGGCATGTCTTCATGGAACTCTCTGTGTGTGCGGGGGAAACCGTCATGCTTGGAGCAGGTTCGAGCCTCTTAGTTCTGGTGAAGGGAAATTGTAACCCAACAGCAGACGAAGACATTCTGCACAATTGTGTGCAACTTTATGAAGAGGTTACATATGGGTCTGATGGTCAAGTGTCCTTAAGCATTTGTTCATATAGTGTATTTTGACAATCAGAACTGATACTAAATATTCATAACAGAACACCATAATCACTAAGAATAGCAAGTACAGGAGCCAAATATTAAGTGGTAAAATGTAAATTTATCTTGCGTGGGTCTTTATCCGCTCAGTCCTTTGTTTTTTTTCCATTCAAAATATTCTACAGTGCTGGACTGGATCTATGTTCATTGGGCAGATGGGCTGCTCAAAAAGATGTAAGCATTTAAAAGGTAAATAATAAAACTAATGGATGGTAACATATGCATCTGAAACTGGTCCTTTATGCTCCAGATCATATTTCGTTTTATGGTCAACCCATTAACTGTAGAGAACACGGACAGAAAAAAAATATTTTTCAGTGTGTTCTTATTGTTCATCTGACTGGCTGCAGTGCATTTTTAGTACCACAAATGTGCTTCACTGACAAAATAGACTGTCACGTCACATCCATGTGCAGATTGATCAGTTAGTTTTCACTATGTTTATACATGCACTTTTTTTTTCAACATTCCCCCTGAAATTAGTTTTCTTACCTATTCTTGTAGTGAGCTAGCTTGATGCTCATGGTGGCACTCGCAGCAGCAGTGATTTGCTTGTGTCTCAGTAGCAAAGTGGTCTGCTTGGCACTCATCTCTTTCTTTGTGCGTGCCCTTTAAGAAGGTGTAGCTACACTTAGGAGGCAAGCGATGGACAGCGTCAGCCAGTAGAGAACAGATACTTTACCTGACAGTTTATCATATACAAAGTTTTCTGGCCACATGCCGTTAAAAAAAAAAAAATTGCGTTTTCTGTTAAAACATTTGATAACTTTAATAATAGAAGGCTAGTTCAAAGCTATACATGATGTAATTTTGTTCTATAAGTTATGATAATTTAATCAGTATTAGAACTTAAGATAAAAGGTGAAACTGCTAAAAGCTGCTAACTACACAACTGAGGTATTTCTCACAGCAAATATTTAAATGTACAACGAATACCGTAATTTAATTTCCGAGTCACGTGATGCTATTTTCAGACTATTAACAACAATGGCGATGACAAGAAAGCGAGGTAGGCCTGGTGGCGCCAGAGAACTTACTGAATCAGAAAGGAAAGTACGAAAAAGAGTCAGACAGTAGAAAAAAATAGAGAGAGAGGGTTTTCGTTGGACAGCATTCTGAGAGCTGGAATAGAGTTGCGGTGTTCCTACTTCACTGGTGTGTTTGCAGCATCTCTTCACATGCTTGTTTGCAGTCCAGAGTAATAAGGCTATGAATAAATATTGACTTTATTTTGTATGCATTTACATTTGCATTCAAATCCCAAAATTGTCTGCTAGTGCAATTGTGCAAATTTCTAATCTACCTTAGATTCACACAATTACGACGTGTGTGTGTGTTTGTGTGTGTGTGTGTGTGTGTGTGTATATATA
>JAQMYF010000007.1:25755513-25766898 GCA_030014195.1 Neosilurus mollespiculum
CTCTACTCCGACGTATCGGGCACTGTTCTACGGAAAATCGACTCAAGATCTTATAGTGTGTATGTATGTATGGGTGTGTGTATATATATATATATATATATATATATATATGTATGTGTGTGTGTGTGTGTATAAAAGTTTTAGGCACCCTGTTTTTTTTTTTTATCTAATAAACTTTGCCATAGATTTTTAGTTTATAATTTGCATATTATTAGCAAGTTAGTAAAAAACACTTTAGATTTCCAAACAGTAGTTTTCCAGCACAAAATGAAATGTTTCTATGGTATGTCAATGAAGAAAGCAGCATATTACGTATAAGACACCACTTTTCACACAAAAATATAACAAAGGCTGTTGCGATTTACATCCAAATAAAGAATCAAGTGTGACAGTCAATATTTCCAGGAGAACTAAAGCTGGTTCTGTAAGATACTCAGTAGATACTGTACTTGTAAAACTGGACCTGATGCTATCATATTTTTAAACAATAAATGCTTATTGAATTTGTAAGCAGAGCTCTTTAATGTCATTTTTTATATGTAAATATAAGGCTTCTTTGTTGTACACTATTCCTTTGTGTACAGTATCTACCGGGTGTCTTACAGAACCAGCCACAGTTCTCCTGGAAATGTTGACTGTCACACTTGCTTGCACACAAAGAGCTCTGCATAAAAATTCTAGAAAGCACAGTATACAGTAATAAGCGAAACTAATTCAGTATTAGCTGTGATTACTTTTTGTTTAAAAATATAATAGCATCAGGTCGAGTTTATGCAGTTTTACGTGTACAGTATTTACCAGATGTCAGGTCTCCTGGAAATGTTGACTGTCACACTTGATTCTTTATTTGGATGTAAATCGCTGCAGCCTTCATTATATTGTTGTCTGAAAAGTGGTGTCTTATACGTAATATGCTGCTTTCTTTAGGGTCATTCCATGTCAATTCACCTAGAGGTTCCCAGGTGACCTTTTCAGAATTATATATATATAATTTAATATATATATATATATATATATATATATACACACACAGTATATATAATCTTTTTCATAAGCTTTGATGAAATATTATGGAACTTCATTATAGTATTTGCAACAATCTACCAGTAAACTGGTAAATGTAAAATGTACTTAACTGCACAGAGAGTTCAGTACATGCATATATGTTTCAGTTTTACTGAAAGTCACATTATTTGTTGGAAGTCTTTTTGGGAGAGTGTGTAGTTACGTGCACTTAAGTTTATGAAAAGATGTATATAATCTCTATCATAATATATCCTTATATTAAGTGTTCAGCAGGGATATAAATACATCATTTGAAATGATAAATATAAGTTATATAACATATGGTACATGTACTATTTGATAATAGAATCTATGACAGATGATTATGTGTGACAAATGTCACTTTTCTAATTGTTATAAAAGCTAATTTAAAACATTTGTTTTTGTTTATTATTACTCTGATACCAGTTTTGAGACTATATCCTGATCTCATACAAAATATTTATGAATATTTTATTCCTCTTCGAAAGGAAAGTGCAAAAACAAAAACATTTCACAACAATTCACAAGCGAAATTTCTAAAAATTTTAAGATGATGGCTAAGTATGAAGGAAATGAGCTACAATGCTGAAATTTTGTGATGTACATGTTGCATATGGTAAAGTTTCATAACCTTGGTGAACTGTCTACATTTTCATGGGCTCACAAGATGAGCAAATTTTCACCTATTGTTCAGTTTTTGGACAATTTTTTTGTTTTTGTTTTACATGGAAATTAAATTAAATTTGCTTAAATTTGCTATTAAAATACTTTGAGAGGGTGGTGAATATATTTTCTGTGTAAAAAATTCGAAAATACTTTGTTTGAAATAGCACTTTTCCACAATTGCAGTATCAGTAGCAACCTAACCCTGACAAAAAGAGTAATTTTGACTACAGATCCTGACAGAGTGGGTCCCGTCCAGCCCTGTACAGTAATTATTAGGGGTGTTACAAGCTTTCAAAAATGCCCAAAATGGTAAATTGCAAGTCACAGGCCAACAAATAGGTACTAGCCTGCGATCTTTAAATGAACATATCTCGGAAAATTTTTCAACTAGGACCTTGAAATGTTGCACGTGTTCATGTTGAAACGTGTTCTATGTCTGGGTAAAGTTTCATTGAATTCTGAGATGGTCACCTGGGAAGTTTTCTGAAAGCTGGGTGATTGGACATGGAATGACCCTTTATTGACATACTGTACATATTTTCTATTAATGACATTTTATGTTAAAATTTAATTAGCATAAATTAGTATTTAATTTACTGCACTTTTCTTTGATTGATCATTCATAATTTATTCAGGATTTTTTTATAACTCAATTTCAATAAAGTGCTTATGAATTCCATCAATGTTTAAAGAACATTGTAATAATGTAAATAATGTTTATTCTTGTTAATATCATTTTCCCATAGATTGTCTTTATTTTTATTTTAGAGTCAGTAGGAAGTTTTATAATCGAGAGACTGTTGTTGGTGACACCGTGGGGTTCCCAGATGAAAAATCAGTAACAGTTGGGGTTTTTTTTATTTCTTTTTCCATCAACATTCAATATTTTCACAGGGTTTGATTTTTATGGCGCACCAATCTTATCGCCACCTCGGTGCCTTGATATTGATTGGTTGTTCCCCGATGATTCCCATCCCTAATAATCACAGAGGATTTTCCTGGTAAAACATTTAAGTCCAGTTTTCAGCAGTTGAGAATTTTTCCATCGTTCATTCAGAACACTCATAACCAGAACCGTGGTATGCACTAGTGTGAGATGAGTGTAGGACAGTAACTAAGCATAGCACTGACACTATCGGTGGGGTCAATGTAACGGGTGAATCTGTTTCTTCGGCATGTATCAGATGTTATTTTTTTATTTTTCCAATCAGTGTACAAAGTTTTTAAATTCCATCTTCCAGGTGAAGCAGATTGAAAAGCGAGACTCTGTACTGACATCCAAACAGCAGATCGATCGGTTGCTGCGACCCGGCGCAACATATTTCAATCTGAACCCGTTTGAGGTGAGTCGTCTGTGTGATGATTTCGTGTAGAAGTGTGGTGAAGGTAGACTCTTTAAATGTTCAGTGTGGTTTGTTTTGAGCTTCAGTTAAACCCCCCTCCCCTCCCCTCTCCTTTTTATATATATATATATATTGTGTGTGTGTGTGTGTATATATATATATGTGTATGTATATATGTGTATATATATGTATGTGTGTGTGTGTATATGTATGTGTGTATATATATATATATATATATATATATAATTTTTTTAAATTTTTTATTTTATTTTTTTTTTTTTTTAGGTCTTACAGATTGATCCAGAGGCCACAGATGAAGAGCTGAAGAAGAGGTTTCGTCAGGTATGTTTGGTACTTTTTGTGTTTATTTTTGCTCTTTTTGTGTAGTGTACCGCACGGTGGTGTGGTGGTTAGCTTCACAGTAAAAATGTCCTGGGTTCAAGTCCTGGACTTTGTGGAGTTTGCATGTTCTCCTCGTACTGGTGTGGGTTTCCTCCCAAAGACATGCACGTTAGGCTAATTTGGCTGTTCGAAATTGCCCCAAGGTGTGAAAATGGTTGTGTGTTTGTGTGTTGGCCCTGTGATTATTCTGGCGAGCTGTTCAGGGTGTACCGCACTTTCACCCAGTGTTTGCTGAGGTTGTGCCCCCCACGACCCTAATAGGCTTAAGCGGTTTGGCAATGAGTGTGTGTGTAGTGTTCTGATTTATTGTTATTTAGTATCTGATGCATTTTAAAATTTCTAATTTTTATTGTTTATTCCTTTAGTTGTCCATTTTGGTCCATCCAGATAAGAACCAGGATGATCCAGATAGAGCACAGCAGGCCTTCGAAGGTGAGATCTACACTTTCTGCCATTTTAACACACCCCCCCCTTTTTTTTTCTTTACCTTTGCCTGTAGATTATGTTTTCACCTTTGGTAGGTTTGTTTGTGTGTAGCATAACTTGGTTTTCTATTAATTTTAAAGATTTTCTTTGTAGAGTGTAGTACAAGTAACAAAGGAATTTTGGAGGTGATCCGTGCATGTGATCATTCAAAAAAAAAATTTAAAATCCAGAAAAATCCCAGTCTAACATGGGGGGAATTTTTTTAAACAACTGCTATCCGGGCACCACAGTGTGTGGCAGCCCACTGCTCCGACTGTGTGTGTGCTCACTATGTGTGTGTGTGCTCACTTTGGATGGGTTAAATGCAGAGGCAATTATTTTCCTTGAGGGATTAACACAGTATAACACACACACACACAGAGTTGACCTTGAAATGTCAATTATGATTATATAAGAAATTATGATTTTGTGTAAATCACTATATATCCCAAGATTCTTCTAAGTATTAACTGAAGGATCTGTGGATCATTATCTGTCCAACTGTAATAATCAAATCATGAGCTTATTTGCATCATTAAGGTCAATACATGCAAATAATATCTGAATGAATGATCATCCAGCACCCACTAGGGGGAGACACTGCAGTCCTCTGCCGATATTTCAGCTTAATCGGTGCACTTGTCACTAATATAAACTTTAGGCACCAAATAAAAGCGGAGCTCCGGAAAAGTAGCGTGATAACATTGAGGATGTCATGTTGCATAAAATTGCTAAACATAGTAGGTTGTCTTGTTATGATGAGTTCATTGATGCCAACATATCACGTGACCATGAGGTTGTACCCCAAGACAACTTCAGCCAAGTTTTTTTGTCTACCCATGTTGCCTTCTTAAGATAAAATGTAAAGTAGATACAAACCACAGGGTTCCCAAGTGTACCCAGACAGACACAATGGTTTTATTAATAAAAGCAAATTAAATGAACCGTATGGAAGGAAAATCTGAACAACCAAACTATGTAGGAAAGTATTGAGCTCCTCTATAATCCAGTGCCTTGCACTCTGAATACCCTTTTATTTATTTTTTGCCTAATTTTTCTCTCGAGTGACCGCCACCTTCCTCAGCGATACAGGATGCCTTTTCTTGCTACATGTTTTTGAGCTGCTGTGCATTCATATTCAGCAGCATCGTAACATACTCCCTGTATCTGTGAGCTCATACACACCCACGGTTGGCTAAATCATTGGCTTTAAATGACAGGGGCATGAGCGTGCCATCTCTCCTCCCCCAGAGCTCAGCCAGTGGGCTCCCAGCCATGGATGGTCATCTGCTGACTCAAGCTAGCGACCTCCAGGATGAGTGGCATGCCTTACCGCTGTGCTGCTTGGGCGTGCCACTGTCCGCATTCTAAAGTTCTGTTTAATTTTCAAAGACAACTAAAGCTGCGTGAAACTTGGGCTGGAAAATGAACACACAAAGTTTTGTCCTGTCAAGCAACGACACACTTCATGGTAAAATGCAATAACGAAAGCTATAACATGGAATAATATGAGGTTTTATAGGCCCTTCTTGTTGTCTATATAAATGAGGATTTCCCCGATTTTAGATACCTATGTTCTTACTAACTTTGCTTTTGTGATGCTTTTTCATTTTTATTTTCTTTTAACTTATT
This sequence comes from Neosilurus mollespiculum, assembly GCA_030014195.1. NCBI lineage: Eukaryota > Metazoa > Chordata > Actinopteri > Siluriformes > Plotosidae > Neosilurus > Neosilurus mollespiculum. Next base: position 25,761,069 of record JAQMYF010000007.1, read on the forward strand.
CAACCACAAGAAAAGCCTATAAAACCTCATATTGCACCATGTTATATATACCATTGATTTGACATCAAATTAACTCTATTCACTCAGTGAAGACCATCAATAATGTTCAGCTGTTAGTCATATACAGCACACAATGCACCCACTGCTCAAGCTGATGTATATTTAAGTGGATTGCCTACTGCTGCCAGTATAATAACAATAAAAAAAATCTGCTGTGTGACGTCATACATCCACACAATTCTTCCTACTGCCGCTAGATGTCGCCATTGTCTTATTTGCAAGACTCCTGTATAAGCGAGTGTTGGCTGAAAGGTGATATGTGTAGGAAGTGTACAATTTACACACACATTGTACTTCGAAGGGGAAAATATATACATCATTAACTTCCAGAGATTAAACTGCACAAAGTAAGAAGGTTTTTGTGTGTGTAGATGTCGACACATTGGATTCTATATATACAGAAGGTAAACTGTCCACAGAGCTTAGATATCACATACAGCATGGAAAGATACAGTACAAGTCCTGTGCTTTTGGTTGGATTGACTGTTTGCTACCTTCCTTTATGATGTTGATTAAACTTGCAGTCTTGCTTCTTACCTTCTAACTCTCTGTGCATGTTTCGCAGCGGTTGATAAGGCGTACAAGCTGCTTCTGGAACCTGAGCAGAAGAAAAGGGCCGTGGATGTGATCCATGCAGGGAAAGAATACATCGAGCATAATGTAAGGACTCACTCAGTGCACAAATCACGTCATGAAGTCACTGGTGACGTTAAGTTAATGCTTCTGTTTCGACATAAGTTACTTCCTTTTAACGCTTGTTGTATTTTGATGAATCGTGTTGATCCGCTCGTCACATGGAGGCGCTCATCTTACTGAGTCTTGTTGTGTGTTGTGTTGACAGATGACCCAGAAGAGGAAGCAGCTGAAGAAAGAAGGCAAGTCTACAGTGATCGAAGAGGACGACCCAGAAGTGGTAAAGGAGCATGGGCTGTCGTATTATAAAATGACCTTTGATGTTCTTGCCTCTTTTTTCCCCCCAATACTGTGAAGCATAACACTAGAGTTGGGAAACATATCTAGCTAAACTTGTTAGCTTTTCTTTCTTTCTTTTTTTTTAATATCTGAAATGCTAGAATTGGCTCTAGGGCGTGTATTTGATGATCAAGGTTTTTTCCCCCCCAAGTCCATATCTCAAGAACGAGTGGGTGAATGCTAGTAGGATTTATATGGGGGCAACATCATCGCAGGACAACACGCGCATGCAACCATTCACACTCACACCCGGGGCAATTTGGAACAGCCAGTTAGCCTACTGTGCATGTCATCAGACTGTGCAGGGAAACCAGACTACCTGGAGGAAACCCACACAAGTACAGGGAGAGCAGACACACAGAAATGCCCAAGTACAGGAATCAAACCCAGGACCTTCTTACTGTGCCAGTGTGCAGCTGTCTGATGGGATCAGAGTCCCAAAAAATATATATAAATATAAAATCTGTGAAATTTTGCTTTCCGCCAGCAGGGGGTGCCTATGCCTTACTGAAGCATCAAAATATATCTTCATTGCAGGCAAAACACACATACACATTTGGCGAAAGAAATGGTGTCTACAGCTTAACAGCAATCTACTTTGAAAAGCTTTTTTTTATATATAATTATCTATTCTGTTTAAAATAAAACCCAGTCGATACATTCATACGTTCTGTCTGAAGTAGTTCATGATAAATTGGGTTGTGAATCAGATCTTTTCTTCTGGTTTCATGTTCTGTAGGAATGTATAACGTTTATTTCTGAGACACCATGCACTGATCATAATCCTGTTTTTCTCCTAGTTCAGGCAGGCTGTGTATAAACAAACCATGAAGCTCTTCGCCGAGCTGGAGATCAAGAGGAAAGAGAGAGAAGCCAAGGAAATGCATGAGAGGTGCTTCTACTACCCTCCCACTCATCCATCTACCCATCCATCCACTCACCCACCTATCTGGACATCCATCCACTCACCCACCCACCTATCTGGACACCCATCCATCCACTCACCCACTTATCTGTACACACATCCATCCACTCACTCAACCACCTATCTGTACACCCATCCATCCACTTATCTATAAACCCATCCACCCAGACATCCATCCACTCACTCACCCATCCATCCACTCACCCACCTATCTGTACACCCATCCATTCACTCACCCACCTATTTATACACCCGTTCATCCACCCACACATCCATCCACTCACCCTCTTATCTATACACCTGTCCACCTATCTATCTATCGATCGATCGATCTATCTATCTATCTGTCATCCCCTAATCAGTCCTTCCTCCATTCAGCTCACTCACTCATCCATCTACCCACCTACCTATCCATATATCCATATACAGGTTATGCAAGGGAACATAATATAATTTGTTTGTAATAAAACTTTTGACTTAGTCTTGGAGTGAGTGATAAAATCAAAATATATTGTGGTACATCAAACTGCCAGCTTGTGCCAATTTATAAAATATACCTGGTTTGATGATACTTTCATTAAAGGAGTAATAAACTTAATTCAACACGGCAAACAGAAATTGTGTTAAGATGTAAAAATTAATTGAAAGATTAAATCATTAGAAACGTTTCTTGTATAAAATCTTTTATTAAAGATAATCAAAGTACTGACAAATAAGTATCTCAGAAAAGTGCATCAATATCTCAGTAAAGTGCACTGTGATATATTTAAATTGTGTTATCAGCATTGCATCACTCAGCTCTAGTTCTCTAATTGTCATTTTTTTGTTAAAGCCTCTTTTAACATCTGTTCTTTTGTCCTTCAGAAAAAGGCAAAGAGAGGAGGAGATTGAAACACAGGAGAAAGCTAAGAGAGAGAAAGAGTGGCAGAGGAACTTTGAGGTATGCTTCATCTTGAGAAACTACATCTTTTCAGGCATGATGGGGGAAAATGCTGAGTCAAAAATTTCTTAATGTATTATAATATTTAATATAATAAGTTGTACATTTTCATTTAATATTAAATTTTGACATTTTTTTAAATCCAAGTATACGAGTGGTTGTCAGATGTCTGCAATTTGTATTAATAACGATGTAAATTTTCATTAAATAAAAAGACCGGAAGACATATTACCTGTAATTATTTTCAATAACCTTGCCAATAAGACTTTTAATGTCATATAATATATTTATTTTTTTTTTTACTGTAATTACTGTTACTGAGTTTTTTTGGCACGGTGGTACATCTGCGCAATAGCAAGAAGGTCCTGGATTCGAGCTCGTCAAGGGCGTTTCCATGTGGAGTTTGTATTTTTTCCCTGTGCTTGCATGGGTTTCCTCCGGGTACTCTGGTTTCTTCCCACAGTCCAAACACTTGCACATTAGGCTAATTGGCCGTTCCAATTTGTCCCTAGATGTGTGTGTGTGTGTGTGTGTGTGTGTGTGTGTGTGTGTGTGTGTGTGTGTGTGTGTGTGTGCGTTTGACCTGTAATGGTCTTATAAGCCATTCAGGGTATACCCTGCCTTCGTCCAATGTCGGATGAGATAGGCTCCAGCCTCCCTGCAACCTTAAATGATTAAGCAGTTTGGTAAATGATTGAGTGAGGGTCAACGGGGTCGCATTATTTTTTATTCAAATATTTGTTTGTTTAAATTTATTTAAATGTTGAGATTTTGAAGAAGTGCCTTCAGGATGCTTGAATTTTTATCAGATAAAACAATCGTTTCCACCCATTTCTTGTTTAATAAGAGTAGGAGGGGGTGTTAGAATATTATCATTTTTTTCTAATACTGAACAGAGGCTCAAGTTTCTCAGATGAAAGAAAATATGGTGTATTAAAGAAAACCTTTTCAGTGTTCACTATTGATATTTTAACCCTTAGGAGTTGATGGACGCGCCAGCGCGTCCAAATCACATGGTCCATTTAAGATGACGTACCAGGAAAACGCTTTCTTGCTGAGTCTCAGTTTTAACTTTAAACTATATAACAGTTTTTAAATGGTGTTGATAGGCCAAGTAAAATCAGTTATGAGTAATAATTTAATACTTTTAATGTAACTTTCTGCGATGCCGGTTTATACGGCGTGAAGTCAAGTGGACAACAGGAGGAGTAACACACCCTGGAAATGTCAGTGCTAAATTTGTTCATAATTTTACAATTTATATTTGCATTCTAAGTTACAAAATGGTTCGGTAAACATGTTTGTGTTTTTTACAGTAAAAAAAAAAAAAAAACTTTTTTCTACTTGGATTTTGTGGTTTTTTTTGTGTTATTTTAGGTCCAATGTGTTAATACAGTATGTCAAAATAATAAAGTAACTGTAAGGTCACAGAGGTGAGGTTGTGCTGAAAAGATGACACCCAACAAGGCAAGGTAAACAGTTTTTTAAGGTTAAATATAAAGATAAAATCAAAAACGGCCAATTATAACCTGGACCTTTAAACGTCAAATTAGAATGAATAAATGAGCCCCATCAGTGTGCAACCAAATAATTAAACAGTATTAATCTTGCCGTTATCATTTACTGCATCAGCGTTATGCAATGAACTAACTCTAGATAAACCCATTTACCACCTCACTCATTCAGTCACTCACTCACTCATTTGCCAAACCGCTTAACTCTATTAGGTTCACGTGGAGGCTAGTGCCTATTTCAGCAAACACAGGGTGAAGGCGGGGTACACCCTGAACATCATGCCAAGCCATCACAGGGCAACATGTACAAACTATTCATACTCACACATAGGGTTAATTTGGAACAGACAGTTAGCCTTATGTGCATGTCTTTGGACTGCGGAAGGAGTACCAGAGGAAACTCATGCAAGCAGACGCTACACAGAAATGCCCGAGCCCAGGAATCAAACCCAGGTCCTTCTTACTTTGAGGCGGACGTTTTAACCATTACACCACCTTGCTGCCCCCATCTCAGTCAGTTCTATTTAATTAACCAATCAGATTAAGTTTATTAATTGTTAAGTAGCATATAATAATTTGAGTTTTTATTTTAAACTCACTTTATTAAGGCGGCATGGTATCACAGTGGTTAGCACGTCCACCTCACAGCAAGAAGGCCCGGGTTTCCTCCAGGTACTCCAGTTTCTTCCTACAGTCCAAAAGCATGCACAGTAGGCTAATTGGCTGTCCCAAATTTCCCCTATGTGTGAGAGTGTTTGTGAAGAGCCTTGCCGCAACCCTAATTAGGATTAAACCTCTTCGAGAATGAATAAACTCACTTTATTTTTATTTACATCCTTCCTAGGATTCGAGGGATGGACGCGTGGATAGTTGGAGAAACTTCCAAGCCAAAGGTAAAAGTAAGGAGAAGAAGAACAGGACGTTCCTCAAGCCTCCCAAAGTCAAAATGGAGCAAAGAGATTAATAATCATATGAACAGCGGGGGCTGAGACGTGGAAGTCCACTTATCTACACCTCCTATTTTGGGTCTTCTCCTCAGCTATGCGTGTGTGTGCATGTGTGTTTCGGGAATGTGACACTCTCAGTCCAGCTGAGGGTGCTGTGAAACAACATGTTTATCTCCTGCATCCCTGTGTAGTCCTTTTTCAGCTGCTACAGGGAAAGAGTCGTCCTGTGGCTGGATGGACGCTTGTCACTGTTTAAATACCGTTTGTCTCAGTAAATTGAACTGTCATCAGAATACTTTCTTTAGGAGCAAACAGGCTTATAGTGTCTAGTCTTTTCTTTTCCTTTCTTTTTTTTTAATATGTACATATTGTGGGTTTTTGATGGTAATTGTGCACAAGGAAAAAAAGGCTTAATCTTTGTCTTTTTTTTTTTTTTTTTTTTTTTTTTTAAACCCAGACACCCCAAAAAAAA
>JAQMYF010000007.1:25828129-25841392 GCA_030014195.1 Neosilurus mollespiculum
ATCTATATATATATATATATATATATATATTAGGAGCTACTAATATTATTTTACAGTAGAATGGAAATGTAGTGCAAAATGCACTTGTATAACAGTGGATGTTGATAGTATATGGTGGAGTTGTACAATCTATAGCTAGCAAGCTTTTTTTGTGTTTAGCATTACACAGGTGCCAAACAATAACTGTTCTAAGTGCGCCATGTTCCTATCAAATTAAATGAAAAGGAAAGACAAATATTCACATCAAACCGGGTTAGTTTATAAAGCTAGATTTAATATAACTACCTTCTGTTGGGACGCTAGTCCATCACAGCTTACCTTGCCAGTATTTCTTACTGGTGCTCATTTATACTGCTGGGTGGACAGATGCACACTTGTGGTTAAGACCTTGCACAGCAGTCTAACGAGGATTTCAACCCACAACCTCTCGATCACGAGCCCAGCACCCTAACTACTACAACACCAGCCCCCACATCAATATAACTACATTATGCTGACGGGTTGTTTGGTATTAGCCTACTTTAGATAACGGCTGCAGCCATAAAGGCTAGTTATACCTTAGACTCGTTATCAGAATCAAATGCTAAGTTAAGTTGCTTAATGCACCAAAATGGAGGATTTATCCCATTGTCACATTTAATTCACAAGAAGTCATGTACCTCAATCTTCTGATGGGACTGCCATTTTAATCTCTACTCCACTACGCAGCTATAGCAGATGTGTGATTTTAGTAGCAGGAATCACACTGAGAGGAAAAAGAACCCCGTAGTAGGCAAGTTGTGTGTTTTTTTTTCTAAACACATGCTCACTTACTGATCTATTACATTCGTTACAGCTACGCACATGGCTGAAAAACGGCTGACGCAAGGACATGAGGTGCAGCCTATTTGCTTTTAGGCAAATTACCTTAGAGAGGTACAGCACATTTGCCTATAATAGCACTGCTCTTGTTTGCTTCTTATTTCTAAAATGCCCAAACAGTAGATTAATTTAACTGCATGAGTATCTCTGTTTGGGTGAAATAAAATGACCAACACGGTAATACCAAACTCAATGTAAGAAATTACCATACCTATAACCATGTAGTCTGCAACAACGAAAAGATACATGAAGTAAAAAGATCTTGAAAGCAATAAGCAAGGGAGGAACACGAATATACAGTATTTCTTATTCTGATCTTATGAAACAATAAATATAAAACTCTTAAGTGTATTCAGAGTGTTCAGTGATTTATAGGCCTAGGATAAGTACAAGGGTGGATTTAAATGAGGTGAAATTTGCATCTGTGTCAGGTTTTACAGCCATGAAGCTCCTGGAACGAGAGCTAGCAGCTGCTTTATTAAAATCATACAATGGTGATTTGCTTATGAAAAACAATTTAATTAATGAAGTTTAGTCACAGCTGCTTTGCATATCGTAAATAATAATTGGATGATCATTCTTATCAGTCGTTTTAACATAAGTTATTATATATAAATGACTACGTCTCTCGGCTGGTCTGGGAACGCCTTGGTGCCCCCGCGGAAGAGCTGGAGGAAGTGGCTGGGGAGAGGGACGTCTGGACCTCACTGCTTAGGCTGCTGCCCCCGCAACCTGACCCCAAAGAAAATTATGATGATGATGATTATGATGATGATATATGTATGCCCAGGGACGCACTGTGGTGTAGTAGTTAGCATGTCTGCCTCAGAGCAAGCCTCACCGGGCTCAGCGAGGGTGTTTCTGTGTGGTGTTTGTATGATGTCCACGTGTTTGCATGGGTTTTCTCCCATAGTCCATATTCGTGGAATTGGCTGTTCCACATTGACCCTAGGTCTGAGAACGTGTGTATTGGCCCTGTGATGGACTGCCAAACTGTTCAAGGTGTAACCTGCCCTCATCCAGTGTCGGCTGAGATAGGTTCCAGCCTCTCCACAGCCCTAGTAGCATCAGGCAGCTCTGCGAATGAGTAAGAGAATATATTGTCCTAAATGAAGCTGCATTATTGCTTTGATTACTGACATTTAATGTCGCTATTGAAAGTTCAATCAAAATTGAAATCATTAAGTTACATCAAATTAGATTCCTTCCCTCCTCACTTTTTTCTCAGATATCAGTTCCACTCCTTCAAGCTGCACAATGTTAAGGTTTGATGGGGCATACAGGAAGTGAGGGCACATTCCCCACATGCATCTTGTTCACTCAAAGCCATGAGCTTTCCTAAAAGTCCAAGCATCGGGCGTCTGACATTTCATGGTCATGCTGCACACAACAGGATTTGTCACTATGGAGTGGTGTATTGCATACTGCTGTTCTTTAGACACTTCATCTCCTGGCCTTGATGGCATCAGCTTCCCATATGTAGTGTAACAATGCCAGACATATATCTTCTATGCTCGCATAGTATCCAGATTTAAAGTAGTCTGTCGTCAGTTCTCCAGGATGTGAAAACTTCTAAGTTTCTATTTTTTTCTTGAGGTTCCTTTCTACAGCAGATCCAGGATCATACAGAACATGTGCTACTTCCTAAAATTTTAAAGCTGACTATTCCTTATATGTCATTGGCTGATATTCAGTCTCTGGCAGCACTGGAAAATACTTGAGTAATTAGACTTTTTAAAAAAAATATATATATATATATATATATATATATAAGTAACAAACGCTTGGTAAGGGTGCTGGGCTCATGATTGAAAGGTCATGGGTTCGAATCTCCGTTAGACCCCCAACGTGCCGAGACCCCTGGGCAAGGTCTTAACCACAACTGTTCCTCTGTCCACCCAGTATAAAAGTGTACAAGAAAAAATATTGTGAAGGTAATCTGCGATGGACTAGAATCCCATCCAGGAGGAGTTGAACTCCTAGTCGCTTCACGCTACAGAGCCAGCAGGCGCTGGTGTAAAAGCCCAACAGACCTTACCATTTGTTACGATATGTAAGTACTCAGTCACTCGTTTGCTGAACCGTCTACACTGGGAGAAAGTGAGAAAACACCCTAAACAGCTCGCCAGACCATCGCAGGGCAACTTACCGACAACTCTTTACACTCACACCTAGGGACCAAGCAATTTGAAACAGCCATTTAAGCTAATGTACATGTCTTTGGACTGTTGGAGGAAACCAACTAAAATAAATAAATAAATAAATATGATTTTGATTGATATTTAAACTTTACTTTAGCATAAATGAACCTGTATTAAAAATTTAAGGAACTCATTACATCATTGTGTAGATTTTTAATAGGATTTTTAATAGATTCAGTTCAGCATCCGAACAAGTCAATCAATATAGAAAAAATAAATCCGGATTCATGCTAACATATCCTCTGCTGTGACCTTCTCAAGCTAACAGGTTAATACCATATCTATCCACGTGCATCTGAATGGGTCAGGATAGGCCCCCCTCCTGTTTTAATATCTCTCATATTTCAATATCCTGGACCAAACACCAATTCAAATAAAATCTCATTTTGCCTCCCTCCAAAAAAAAATAAAAAAACATCCTGAGGTTAACTTAGCTATTTCTAAGAACCTTTTTTTTTTTTTTTTTTTTTTTTTGATGGGTTTGTTGCTTATGCTATGCTAGACTAGCGTTGATTTCAGTCAAGGGCATGCGTTTGATTTGGAGGCTAATGGAGGAATTTTTCATTATGTTTCCTGAAATTCTGCACAATATACTCAGGGTTGCCCCTAAAAATTTGAAGGAATATATGAAGGAATATAATATTGTACTATATAATATAATATCGGCTATTTTTTCTGAAGCATGTCCTCAATGAGGTAACATGAAAAGCGCACAGCTCTGTCCTTTAATACGATGAAGGTATTAGCAGCAAGTGACACACCTCAACTTGAAAAAGCCCATTTTTGTGCACTTGAGAGATGAGAAAATCTAGTTTAAAATGATGTTTAAATCAGAAGGATGTGCACTGTGAGGAAACATTACAGCTTAGAGCCAAAATTCTTACTTGTTTAGTGCTATTTTGTTTCCCTGCCTTGCCTGGGCTTTATGCTGTCTCTCTCTCTCTCTCTCTCTCTCTCTCTCTCTCTCTCTCACTGTCGCTCTCATTTCCTCTCTTTCTATCTCTCTGATATCTGTATTAATGAAGCTAAATGAAAATGAATGCAATGAAAGCACATTAAGTCGAAGGTAATAGCACAAAATCACCTAGTCATAACAACGCTTAATTTGTTTGCTAGCTTATGTTAGCTAAGTATCCTAGTTAGGGTGGCACAGTGGAGTAGTGGTTAGCACATCCAGCTCACAGCAAGAACATCCTGGGTTTGCATGTTCTCTCCGGGCTTGGGTTTGATTCCTCCAGGTATTCCAGTTTCCTCCAACAGTCCAAAAAGATGCACATTAGGCTAATTGGCTGTTCAAAATTGCCCTTAGGTGTGAGTGTGAATAGATCTGTGTTTGTGTGTGTGTTTGCCCTGACATGGACTGGCGAGCTGTTCAGGGGCCACCTTCGCCCAGTGTCGGCCGATATAGGCTTCAGGGGATAAACAACACCATTGACTTGCTGTAAAGTGGAAATATAAAAATAAAAACCAAAAAATACTAAAACTCAGACTCAGACACACTCAGAATGAGTGTGAAAACATACCTTACGTTTCCATGTATATACTTACACAGTGCTTAGGCTTGCGGAGTATGCAGAGCTCACCTGGCCTGCCTATGTAAAATTGAACTGTAAAAATCTAGTTTTAATTTGCTTTTTATGCTTTTGTGTAGTATATATTAAAACTCTTAAAGACAGTTAAAGAGATACAGAACTACGATACAGATACAAAATCATGAGAAAACAAAATGTAAGGAATAAACCATAAAAAGCTTTTTTGCTCATGTTCCCATGTAGTACAGTGGAACCTCAGTTTTCGAACAGCTCCCTTTTCAAACAAAGCAGTTCACAAACAAAATTTCGGAGCCAAAATTGCACTCGGTTGCAGCACAAATGCTCAGTTGCCGAACAATCTTCCGTCAGCGTGAGCGCGTCAGTGTCATCACACAGCACTTGTTTACAGAACACCCACTCTGACTGTTCTCCGATTTCAGCAAAATATCTTGTGTTGTGTATTATTTCTTGTATATTTTTTCATCGATGTGCCACTATGGGACCTGGGAAATCTATTGAAAGTGTAAAGGCAAAAAGGAAAATAGTGAGAAGAAAAGAAATCATATGAAGGTATGAAAATGGCGTTGGTGTCGGGTGAATGAAACTTTCTTATTTAAAATTGTATTCTTTATTCAGTTGGTTCAGATAGTGAATAAAACTCTTTTCTTAATTAAAACTTTACTTACCCAGACTCGGCTGAGATGGGCGCCAGCCTCCCACTGACCCTAATTAGGATTAAGCGAATCAGAAAATGAATGAATGATGAATGAGAAAATGAATGAATGAACGAATTTAAGAATGAATTAGGCTCGAAAACTGAGGTTTCACTGTGTATATAGTTAAACAATTATTCAGGCTCACTGAATGCCGCTATATTGAATAGTCCCTCTCCACACTCGGTAAACAGTTGTTATTTAGTGTAACATTAATATGCCTATCCATATTTGTTTGTACGGATCTAACATCAGCACTACGGTTCCTGGACTGTATGCCCAGGACAGGTGACTGTGTCAACGTTTCATGTTTAATCTAATACTGATCCCATAATGTTATGAGGACAGAAAGCAAAACATCTGTAACAGGCAGCTTGGAATGTATTCTAGTGAACTCTCTCCTCTCACTAAGTGCCGTGCGGTTTTCGTCCAAAATCTATTCCAGTAATCACGTGTTTAGGTGGGCGTTAAAAAAGCGAACAAACACCAATAGGAACTCTGTTTCAAATCCAGTGGAAACATGAGGGAGTTAACCCTTTATAGGGCTTATATTCAATTTTAAACACATGTGCAATTCATATCAAAACTGTAGGGATGGTTTTATGTAATCATTAAAGTGGAAGGGACATGTCCCCACCCTCCCTACTATAAATTATTCCATGATTACAGAAGATTGCATAACTGGCCAGGCAGCAAGACAAATTCTAGCTCATGATTAATGTTGATGATTTACAGGATGCCTTACATCTGATTATTGTTAGTCTAATATATCAGCTGCAAACTTGCAGAGATCGAATGGTGTTTTCAGTAAAAAACAGCAAATCATTTTTAAATACTTTTCTCATGAAACTTAAATTCATCAAATAAAACCATTTGCATTTTAATACTTACTGCAAGTACATGTAAATGTAGCAACTATTTTATTATTATTATTATTATTATTATTATTATTAATATTATTATTATTATTATTATTATTATGTTTGTCTTGGGTACATTTTTTGGCTGGTTACTTTGAACTGAGTAACATTTACACTCATGACCTGTACTTTTAAAAACTATAAAGTATCATTTCTCTTCACCGCCCCTGATCTCTAGCACAAGCTGTTCTGCTTTGAATAACCTCAGAGGGACACAAACCATGCAAATATTGTGCTTATGTAAAAAAAAAAAAAAAAAAAAAAAAAAAAGGTCAGGTGAGGTCCACGTTCCAAATATTAAACATAAAACATTAAAAAAAGAAAAGGACTGAACGTGTTTGATGAACTGTAATAAGTTGAGTTGGCTTTAAGGGACATTTTTGGAAAGCTTGGATTTATGCGGTACTATCAGTTACTTTTATCATTTGAATTTCTTGTGACAGCTCCTGAGATTGTGAGTAACAAATTTATCAGAGCACGGGTCTGTCAACAGTGAGAGAAATGCAAATTGTTTTTGGCTGTCGGGTCACATTTCAGAAGACAACGATTCCAAACATTCATGCAGAGCTCGGTCGGGATTACTTGAACAAGAAACAGCAATCTGGAACACTGGAAATGATGGGAGTGCCCAAGATTCCAGATTTGAATGCATGTGAACAAATATAGGAATGAATTGATTCATGAATTGACCCTACAAAGGTTTTCCTCCAAAGACAGTATTTGAAAACAGTTACATACTAGAAGCATTCAGACAGCGCAAACCTCTGCCAAGGCAGCTCATTTCCCTCATTATTTTCATTTCTGCTAAAATCGTTAAAATTGCCCCTATCCTGCAATGGTAAATGATCCGGATCCAAATCTAATGGCATGTTACTTGGAGAAACAAGCAGACAAACAAACAAACCAACAGAGACAAAAGCAGAACCTACTTGGGGGAGGTAACACTGTAGAACCCTGTGCTAAAGAAACTATGATAAAATATGTTAACTACTTGACCCCAAAGCCTATTTCTTGAACCCCTGACATCCCTACGATGACATTCCTAAGTTGTATTGAGTAAATCTTCGGAATGTTCAGGGTCCAAGGGGTTACCCAATGCCAGCAAGAACACTCACAGCGCTTGTGGTTATAAATCCCAAATACTGAGGTTACTGTTAAAGTCAAACTCAAATAACTTGTTCGATTTCCTTTCTCAAACTAACAAGCACAAATAAAATGTGGGTTGTAATAAAATTTTTAAAATGTTTTTGTATTTTTCACTGCGATAGCCTGGCGAGCTGTCCAGCGTGTACTCTTGCCTCACCCAGAGTCGGCTGAGATGGGCGCCAGGGTGTCAGGGCGCCAGATCCTTAATTAGGATTAAGCAGTTCAGTGTTAGCCTCACCTTCCGCCTCATAGTAAGAAGGTCCTGGGTTCGATTCCCAGGCTTGGGGGTTTCTGTGTGGAGTTTACATGTTCTTGTGTGCTTGCGTGAATTTCCTCTGGGTACGCCAGGGATTTCCTCCCACAGTCCAAAGACATGCATATTAGGCTTACTGGCTGTTCCAGGGTGTATCCTACTTTTGACCAGTTTTGCCTGAGATAGGCACCAGCCTTCCTGCTACCCTAGTGTATATGTAGAAGGAAACTTCAATTATTCGTTTCAATTATTAATTTAAGGTCTTTCTTCCTATTATTCTTTCAGCCGCTCCTGCTGCGGATTCCCACAGTGAATCATCCAAGCAGTTTAGGGTTATGAGCCTTGCTCAAGGGCCCAACAGTGGTGTTATTGGGGCTTGAACCCTGACCTTCTGATCAGTATCCCAGAACCACTGACTCACCAGAGGAGGAGCTTATCCCGGTTACTGTAGCGTGAAGCGACTAGGAGTTCAACTCCTTCTGGAAGAGATGCTAGTCTGTTGCAGGTTACGTTCCCAGTATTTTTTTTTTACTGGTACCTATTTATACTGCTGGGTGGACAGTAACACACTTGTGATTAAGACCTTGCCCATGGGTCTTAGCATGGTGGGGGTCTAATGGGGATTAAAACCCATGACCTTTCAATCATGAGCCCAACACCATAACCACTATACCACTGGCCCCACAAGCCCTACTATTACACTATATTATTTATTGTGTTCAAATAAATAATGTAAACCTGCTACTGTACTGAACGAACACAAGTTGGAATGGTATTCATGTTATCACCAAGTGAGATACCCGAGACAGAACGTTCATTATCACACTGCAAAAACCTTAGTATCATTAGCTAACAACCTTTCTCTTCACTATGGTTGGTATTCGGAGGTTGTCATCCGGGAGGAGCTCAGAGTAGAACCACTGCTCCTCCGTGTTGAGGGGAGCCAATTGAGGTGGCTTGGGTATCTGATTAGAATGCGTCCCGAACGCCTACCTGGTGTGGTGTTTCGGTCCTGTCCAACCCGGAAGAGGCCCCAGGGTCGACCCAGAACACGCAGGAGGGACTATGTCTCTAAGATGGTCTGGGAATGCCTCAGTGTCCCCCCCGGAAGAGCTGAAGGAAGTGGCTGGGGAGAGGGACATCTGGACCTCACTGCTTAAACTGCTGCCCCGGTGACCCGACCCCAGAACAAGCGGAAGAAGATGATGATGAAGATGGATTCGGAGGAAACATGGCATAGAACCAGTAGGGCATTACTTACTTTGAACACTAGATATCATGACTGCAGCTGCCTGTGAGCCTTTGTGTGTGTGCAAGACACATCTTCCATCTATGTATATGTAACACTGCAAGTAATTTCCAGCCTATGATCTGATACCAGAAAAAGATTGGGTACCCGATGTTCTGAAGCACTCTATCCTAAAGACCCTGACCTTTTTATTGCACTAGAATTGTCATGTCATGCTCCCACTGGTGAAGAAGGACTATGAGAAATCCCTTAAGCATTCGAAAACATCTGCTATTCAGTAGCCTTGACTTCCAGATGCAAACGTTTCCTAGATATGCTCCACCATCAAATTGTAATCAGAACCATTTTGATCAAGAGGCATGGATACAGGATGGTCTGGTTTTCTCACATTTGCTTTGTCCAATTAGACCACTTTCCTGGAATTTATGGAACCGGAACTGTGAGAGCACAGGTTGCACAAAAATACTTGAATGGATTCCTTTCCTTTTGTGTGCATCCAAGTTTATATGATTGTTTTTTTCTAAACAGGTGAAGCGTGCCTAGTGCATCATGCAAGACTGCGCCAGATCCAAACAGGCTTGCTGAGTTCAAGATGGCACGAACGAAAGGCAGTTGTGTGCCATAGGAAAAAAAAAAAAAAAAAAGGCACTAAATTGGAGATACCTGAAATGCACAAGCGTGAAGAAGAAAATAAATCACAGCAGACGCTGAGCAGTTCCTGCATTGAGAATGTGACATTTGAAAAAGTCTCCCAGGCTTAGCATTAATGAGACTGTATGTGTATTTGATTATGCCTCTATTAGAAGAGGATGTAGATCAATACTCAAATGTAATGTGTGTTTGTGTATATGTGTGCGCTTGGAAGTTTGTGAGCCCTCTCGAACTTTTTTAATGTTTCTGCATAAATATGAACAAAACAAAAATTATCAGATTTTCACGCAAGCCCTAAAAATAAATATGAAAAACTCTTTAGAGAGGGTTTTGTAATCTTCCCCAGCCTCGGGAGCATCAATAATTGTTTTTTTTTTTTTGTTGTTGGTTTTTTTTGAAGGTCCTCAGTAACCTTGTTTGTGTGTACCATCAAACACTTCCAAAAACATGTGTTGTAAAGATTAGACATGTGTAGATTCCTATAAATAAATAAAACCGGGCGTCCACTCTACACCTGTTTCTCATCCCAATGATTGACTCTAAATTCACCTTCAGATTGACTGCTAATCCGAGAGACATGAAAACACTCACAGATATGCAATTCTGGATCATTTGTCTCAATAAATAAATGACAAATTTTAATATTTTCTCGCTCTCTCTCTCTCTCTCTCTCTCTCTCTATATATATATATATATATATATATATTCAGGTCTATCTACATTTTAAAATCAGTTACCATATGTTGATATTGTCGATGTGGATGTACTGTATTAATCCAGCAAAGGAGAGATTTGGCTTAGCATTTAACCCATCCAAAGTGAGCACACACACACACACAGCAGCACCTGGAGAGCAGCTGGGGTTAGGTGCCTTGCTCAAGGGCACCTCAGGCATGAAGGTGAAGGAAGGGGAGGTGCTGCTCATTCCTCCTGCCGCCACACATTGTTTCTGCTGGTTCAGGAATCGAAATGGTTACCTTTCAGTCTCAACTCGCTTTTCTTACTATTCGTCCACGGCTGCCCCCATATAGAAGTATATAAAACATCTGGTTACAAGCTGGGCGGGTCAGTAGGGGTAGTGGTTAGCACGTGCGTGGAGTTTGCATGTTCTCCCCATACTTGTGTGGGTTTCCACCAGGTATTCCAGTTTCCTCCCACAGTCCAAAAACATGCATATTGGGCTAAGTGGCTGTTCCAAATTGCCCCTAGGTGTGAGTGGTTTTATGTGTGTTGGTTTGTGATTGTGTAGCAAGTTGTTGAGGGTGTGCCATGCCTTCGCCCGGTGTTGGCACCAGCCTCCCTGTGACCCTAGTAGATTAAGCAGTTCGGGAAAAATTAAGTGAGAGCGAGTGAGGGGTTACAATCTGTGAGTAAACTCATTAGGAAGTGTAGAGCTCACACGGTATTAACTTACATGGGAAACACCTGAAACAATAAAACAACTGCATGATTAAATGAGTTCATTATAAACCCGTATTTGCGTATACTGATATTGCCTTTTTCATTTGCCGTGCAAGTTCAAAGTCAAAAGTGTGTCCACAAACTGCATTACTGCTAAACGTCCAACCTTCCTGTGATCTCTCCTCCCACACGCTTTTTAAATTAACCCTGAACAAATGAGATGTCAACTTTATACAAATAGTTAAGAGAAAACAGCTGCCTTGTCCTGGCTGTGATCCAGTTTAGATAGGAAGTGTTATTGACAAGCAGTACAACAGGATTTACACGGACTACTGCTGCTCCTCTAGGGCATGGAGTCATGAACCTTTATAACCTTTGAACCCTTATAAAAAAAAATATATATATATATATATATATATATTGTTGTAAGTTGGGGCGCTGTGTAAAATGTAAAATAAAAACGGAATAAAATGCTGTACATAATCTCATAAACCCATCTTTTATTCACTATAATACAGAAAACATCAGTTGTGGAAAGTGAAAACTTTTACCATTTCATAACAAATTATTAACTCTTTTTGAATTTGACGGCAGCAACGTTCATTCATTTGCCGAACTGCTTAATCCTACTAGCGTCGCGGGGTGGTTGGAGCCTATCTCAGCCGACACTGGGCAAAGGCAGGATACACCCTGAACAACTTGGAAGACCACTGCACGACCAACACTTACACAACCATTCACACTCACATCTCGAGGCAATTTAGAATAACCAGTTAGCCTAATGTGTATCTCTTTGGACTGTCGGAGGAAACCGGAGTACCCGGAGAAAACCCACACATGCACAGGTAGAACATGCAAATCCCACACAGAAACGTCCTCGCTGACCCCAGAACTCCAGGAGCTTCTTGGTGTGAGGCGGATGTGCTAACCACTACACCACCGTGTCACCCATGGCAGCAACATGTTTTAAATAGTAGGGACAGGGGTAACAAAAGGCTAAAGAAGTAAGTGGTACCAAAAAGAAGCAGCTGGAAGAACATTTTGGTTCGGTTACCTTTTAACAGGTCAGTAACATGATCGAGGTTAAAAAGATAACCTCTGGGCAGAGGTTTACCAATCTCAAAAAAACCTGCGTATACAAAGTACAGAACGATTAGAAAAATGTTCCTAAATGTAAAATTGTCAAGACTTTGAATCTCATTACCTAAAGCACATAATACCATCAAAAAGTGCAGAAGTTCTAGAGAAATCTTTGTTAGCAAGGAGCAAGGCCGGAAATCGATATTGGATGTCCATGAATTTCGAGTCCTCAGGCAGCACCGCATTAAAAACAGGCATGATTCTGTCATAGAAATCGCTGCATGGGTGCAGGAACACTTCCAGAAATACAGTAATGGTCGGTTAACGAAGTGAGGAAAACCGTGCCGCCGTCAAAAGAATCAAAACTTTAAAGTTGTTTTGGAAAACATGTATGCCGCCTCCTCCAGACTAAAGAGGAGAGGGACGATACATCTTGTTATTAACCGTCAAGTTCAAACATTCCATAGTGCCTATGAAACTGGCAGCTTGCACATCTAGAAAGACACCATTAATGTTGGAAGGTATATAAAAGTTTTAGAGCAACATATGCATGAATCCAGCCATTATATTCCCCGGGAAGGCCCTGCGTCCTGAGTAAGATTCTCGGGCTCGGTCATTTCTATGCGGGGTTTGCATGTTCTTCCCGTGTTTGTGTGGGTTTCCTCTGGGTACTCCAGTTTTCTCTCAAAGTCCAGAGACATGCACATTAGACTAATTGGCTGTTTCAAATTGCCCGTGTGTGTGTGTGTTAACCCTGCGATGGTCTGGCGAGCTGTTCAGGGTTTACCCCGCCTTCACCCAGTGTTGGCTGTGATAGGTTACAGCCTCCCTGCGACCCCAGTAGGAATAAGAGGTTCAGCAGATAAGTGAATGAGAGGCATATTTCAGCAAGACGATGCTAAGCTGCATACTGCATTGATCACAAATCATAGATTCAGTGTAGAAGAGTCTGGTTGCGAAATTGGTCTGCTTGCAGTCCAGACCTTTGAACTAAAAAAATTTGGTGCAATATTTATCAAAAATATATGTGGAAGAAGACTCAGAACTGTTACGCAGCTAGAATCCAATATCAGAAAAGAATGGGACAGTGTTCCTCTCCTAAAAGTTACCGTTCCCCCCCTAAATTAGTTAGTAATTTATTTCTTTATTTTAATTTATCAGTTCAAATATTTGATACGTGTTTTATATTCTATTGTGAATAAAATCCAGGTTTTTAACATTTCTATATCACTGCATTCTGTTTTTATTTATATATT
>JAQMYF010000007.1:25845059-25865201 GCA_030014195.1 Neosilurus mollespiculum
TATAATTATTATTATCATTATATTATATTATATTATATATATATTGAGATTATTTTAATATAGGATAATTAACTTATTTGATTTATGGTTAGGATTAAACACTTTAGATTCAAGCAACCAATATAACAAGCCAATAATTGGAACCTAATAATAAATATTAAAACTTGATAAATTGTACAATGCCTCCAGTTACTACCACCATTTAGGGATCCTGGCCTCCAGTGTGAGAAGCTGAGCTCGAAGGCGACACCTCTTAAATTTCTACTACTTCACAGAGCTCCTGAGATAAACCAAAATATTAAACAATTAAACAGACTATAAGAGACTGGACATCACGCTCTCTTAAATGGCCCATGACGATCCCAGGCTGTTATTTCAGATTCAGAGATACCGAGTTCCTCCAGTAAGCAGATAAGAAAAGGAAAGTCATTTGATTGGACTTCCTGCATAAATGCTTTCTCTTAAGACCGGCCTCCCTCGCTACAACATCAGCATAGTAACAGGCTCAGTGCCAAAAAGGGGTTGGTTATAAAACTTTATCCTTATATTCAGATGCTCTTTAAAAAGAAAAAAAAAAAAAGAAGCACTACAGACCATTCTTCAGGACATTAGGCAAAAGAATATAGTATGTATGAATTCAATAACACTTTAATTAGGCTCACATTTACAGGCAACAGACGGATGCCGATGTCTTTTGAGCGTGTTTTGAGTAAAAAAACTGCAGTGGATTCATCTGTCTGAAGGTCTTTGTGGGGGCAGGAATTCTTTCTCTTGCTCTCTTGTGCACACACACTCACACTCTTGCGCGCTCACACACACCCCAAAGCAGATGGAGGACACTGAGCTATTGTTTCATTGAGTTCTCTGATCATTCTGATAAAGAAGATTGTGGAGTGCTTCCCAAAAAGCCCTTCCAGCATGCCGAGTGCGAGCACTGTGAAACAGGGTCTGAGTCCGCCATAAAGCATTAAGCAATGCACTCTGGATAAACTGGGATTTTGGCACAGACTGCACTGTTACTCTCTGTACCACACTGTAAATCTGCACAAACTTTTCCTCCCACTGTTTGATTTCTGTATTCTGCCCCAATAACCCCTCTGGTACCAGTAGGATATTCAAGGGCTGCTTTTTTAGGCCAAGTTGAAAACTCTATGGGAATTTGACATTCAAAATCAATTCTTTTCCTCATGCCAGCTTTAATGTCTGCCAGACAACACTCTAGTCTTATTTTTTTTTCTCTTTTGCATTTTTCTCCCCGGTGAAATAATCAGGAGGCATGTCATAACAACGGCTATATGCAAGTTTTCACATGACGTCAACACCGGCTGACATGACTAAGTGATGATATGAGATGCTTGGTTTGGATTTAATGCACACTGAAAGTAATCAAATCAAAATCAAGGCTTTCGTAAATCGGATATATCTAAACAATGCTTTTAGTGGTATGTGAACAGAATTAGCATGGCTAATCTGTCCCACATACACTATACATATAATATGAGAGGTTGGAAGTAAAAGCTCTAAGTGAATAAGAGAACGCTCATCCAGTGCCAGCAGTGTCTCATGAGGTTACACAATCCACACAGTCATCCTGTCATGCCAAAGCAAGCCAAAGAGCAAAAAGCAGCAACATTTCATTAGTATACAGTAAGTGAAATTTATGTGCTAATTTTAAAATGCACTTTGTGGACAAACATCAAAATCAAACCATATCAGTGTCGAGTGCAGGTGTGTCAAAAATTGAGAAAGGCTCAGCTACATACTCTGCTCGGGCCAAAAAAGACATCCCAGTACATCATCACCCTAATATGTTTTTTAGACCACCTTTCTTCTTGAATACAGTGCGTAGTCACTATGGCATTGTTGCTCCAGTTGGTCCGGTCGAGGCTCAGCAACATTAATGTGGCAATTAACTGCAGTCAGCTGATGATCTGAATGTACTAAATAACCAGGTTATCACATCAAAGGACTTTTTCTTCCCTGATGGGGCTCAAATAATGAGCAAGTGGTTCAGGGAGCACGAGGAATCATTTTCACATATCTATCGGCACCCCAGAGTCCTGATCTTAACCCTATTGAAAGTTTTCGGGATGTACTGGAGAAGACTTTATGGAGTGGTTCGATTTTTTCCATCATCGATTCAAGACGTCGGTGAGAAATGACTCTGGGCGAAAATAAATGTTGTGATGTTGTTTGATGAAACAGTGCCATGCTGTGATATTGGTATATAGAGACCAATTTATTTTTTTTTGGCTGAGCAGTGTATAATTCCTTGCTTACAAAAAGTTCTGTATAAGTAGCTAACTGAACCAAATGCCGCCGACACGGTTATTAAAAAAATTTATTCATTCATTCGCCGAACCGCTTCTCGTACTAGTGTCATAAGGAGACTGGAGCCTATCTCAGCCGATTATGGGTGAAAGCAAGGTACACCCTGAACAGCACACCAGGCCATCAAAGGAACAGGATTTATTCTTTTATATACGGCTAAAAATACTGTACAATCATTTAAAATGGTTGTGTTTGTTTATTTATCTAGATCCCCATTAGCCTTTGCATTTCAGCAGGACTTCTTCTTGGGGTCTACTCACTTCCTCAGTGTGTTTTATTTCACAACAGTGCATTATGTTACCACTTTTAACCAGGATTATAAGAGAGACTTCCATTTTTAGTTTCTTGTGTAGTAAATACACAAAAACCTTTTCCCAATGATTTTTAAACAAGTTAAATATTAACTTACCAGCTATGGGAAAAATCTGCACAAATCTATGGAAACCCTCCCTTTTTGAGCTAATGTCTTCAGCCCTGTAGCTAGTTTCCAGTATGATGAGCAGCCTTCAGCAAAATAATTCACATTAAATATATGCAACTGGATAAACCACAACAAAGAGTCTGTTACAGACGCTAGTGATGGATCATGCTTAGAAAACTAGAACTTCAATTTAAAAAAATAAATAAGTAAATAAAAGGTTTATTAGCTTTCTTTGCAGCACTTGATTCGGTTTGCTGAAATACTTTTCTGGGTCCACATCCAGATCGCGGTCCACCAGTTGATGACCCCTGGTCAGAATGATGCAAAGCACAATTAACCAGCAACATTAGAGCAGGGTTTCTCAATCATTCTCCTGTCCTGGGAACCCACAGCTCTGTGCAGTTTCATGGTTTCCTAACTCCCAGTACACCTCACCTAGCTCAAAAACAGACACAGGGTTTCAGATCAGGTGTCTCTGGAGTTAGGAAACAGTGCTGAAAGACCTTGAGAGCGTGTCATTCCATTCAGAGAGTTCAAAGAGGTACAACTTCGACAAACCAAATTTTTTAGGTAGGCTGTGTTTTATTGGATTACAGCAGACAACATATGTCTTTTGGAGAGTAGTAAGCAGGACCTTGGTATAAGTACAGTATTTCTAATATATGTGATGCTGACATTACAGAAGCAGTAAATATGGAAAGTGTAGTCTGGTACCGGATTAAGTGTTTCTACGGTCGGAGTTGAACGATCACATACAAACGCTGGCGATTGAAAATGTTTTATTCCTGTACAGGACAAAACAGAGTTGTCCATTGGTGTGTTGAACAGCAAAAGTGATTTTTCCTTTGTTATTTTTTTTATTTTATTTTTTTTAACTGTTGTTTGCAAAATATCACGCTGTAAGAACTGTAAATATAGCAAAAGCGATGGCATGTAATATCCAGAAAGTTGAACAGCACCTTGAAACAGTCAGTAAATGCACTGATTTGAAGAAGTCTCTCCAAAGACATACTGTAATGAGCATCCGTTTGATATATTGCCAATGCTTGTAGTGGTGCGTAGTGTTGTTACAAAAAAAAACAAACAAAAAAAAAAAAAATGTAGGACATGTCCACTGAAAAGACCAGCTAGAGCAAAAACCTGGGAGCCGCACGCTCCCATTATAAAATGTAACAAAAGTTTCCGGCAAAATTGTACAAATCTGTAGCGGTACAGAAAAAAAAAATATTTACAAGAACTTTTTTTTTTTTCTTAAAGTGTAGTTATGCAGCAAATCCAGCTTTGGCACTCGATGGTCTTGATCTCCTCCATGCGTTCACCCTGTCCCTCACTGCTTCAAACAACATGAAGCACCAAGTAGTGTTTCAGAATCAGCGCTGCAGCTCAGGACTCCGCGCTGTGTGACCAGACTCGTTCTGCTTCTGTTTGGTGCCGTGCGCGAGCTGGTGCAGTGGAAAAGGGCAAGAGCAAAATCATTGGTTCCGAAAATACATCTCAGAGTAGACCTCTCTTGTTCTTCTTCTTTTCTTTTCATCCATTTCTGTGCAAAATGACAGCGGCAGCAGTTCCTACCTGTGGAGAATTGGAACAAAGCCATCATTAGCAGTCTGACAGGCTGAGTTACTGACTACACCAGACTGCTGATAAACCCCAAAAGGAATTTCATGCTGACTCTTGTGCTACCTGTATCCATGAACTCAAGCTGCTTGGGAGACTTTAGTTACTCCGCCACATTAAAAAGTAATTGGATCATCAAAAGAGTTTGAAATTACACTGCCACCAACTATTCTGCCGAGTTTGATATCTCAGCAGTGGTCTTTTTGTTTTTTAGATCTATATTTGAGTTGGTAATTATCCATAACAATAGGCATTTTTTTTTAAAGAAATGTTAATAACAAGCTGTAGCCTTTGAGCAAATCTAAACATACTTGTCCTAGGCATGTTCTCAATTTTTTAAGAGGAGCCTCAAAAATTTAAATTTATTTTAACAATGCACGCTTCCTATAAATTTCAAACACCTGTATAGTGTTTGAGGATACAAAAACAATCCATTAACAGTACACTGCCCGGCCAAAAGACATTGCACACCACCTTTAGCCTTGATTACAGCACATAATCACCATGGCACTGTTTCAGCAAACTGAAGCGACATAAAAAAAAAACATTAATATCCATCTAGAGTTTGGTTCAATTTTCACTGACGTCTTGACTTGATGACGGGGAAGTCGAACCACTCCATAAAGTCTTCTCCAGCACTTTCAATAGGGTGAAGGTCAGGACACTGTGGAGCCAGTTTATGTGTGAAAATGATTCTTCATGCTCCCTGAACCCCTCTTTCACTATCTGAGCAGAACATTTTATATCTGCGCCATCAGGGAAGGAAAAGTCCATTGATGTGATAACCTGCTCATTCGGTACATTCAGGTCATCAGCTGACTTCATTTTATTGGCACATTAATGTTGCTGAGCCTCGACCTGACCAACTGGAGCAACAATGTCATGGAGATTACATGCTGTAATCAAGGATTAAGATGGTCCAACAACATTTTTTGGCAAGGCAGTGTATAAAGCAACTACATTTCTTACCATCAATCTTTGAACTAATCTATACAATATAACATAACATGAGCAATTGTTTTCCAAGATACAGTGCAAACTTATGGGGAATTAAACCTAGAATAACATTTACATTTAAGGCATTTGGTAGACGCCCTTATTCAGAGCAACTTACATTTTATCACTTTTGTACAACTGAGCATTTAAGGGTTAAGGAGTTTGCTCAAGGGCCCAACAGTGGCAGATTGATGGTACTGGGGCTTGAGCCCCTCACCTATTGGTCAGTAAGCCAAAGCCTTAACCCATATATGAAATATGAACATGCATATCGTTTATAGTTACTTTATAGGCATTAAATAAAAGGGTCCAGGTTGCTAATAAGCTAGAAAAAAAAAAACAGAGAGATGATAAACTACCAAAGGAAAAGCAATGTGCCACGTGTAAACCCAATACAAACTTTAAAGGGAATATACTTTCAAACAGCTCGTTCAAGCTGGAAAAAGATCTTTGTTTCCTATTTACTATGATGGCTCCTCTACCTCTCTGAGAGTATATAGAGGTTAACCATCAACTTTGCGTTATTTGCATAGCAACATCTCAGTATGTCTCAATTCCCTGCTGCACAGCTTTGTTTTTCTTAACGGAACAACATCAAAGAGCCCAACCTGGGTTCCAGTCCTCTATTCCAAATCTCCATGGAAACAGCCAAATCCTTTGATGAGGAGTGGTCTATTGTGTCCCCTCGGTCTGCATACTCACCAGACCAAAAAAGAAAAAAAAAAAAAGGCATACAGAAATTTGATCAAACTTACCCTCTTCTCCTGTTCTTGTGCCCTAATCCGTGTCTGAGACCAGCTCTCGCGACGCCATCTTAGTCCCCACTGTTTCTTCCGCCCAACCTCCACACTTCTCACCACTGCCTCCATTCTGACCTCCGTTTCTCCCTACTTCGGACCCACGCTGGCCCAGTGAGTTGTTGAACCACTCTTTGATCTCTTGGCTGCTTAGTTTGGCACACTCTCCTGTAGGCGTCTTCCGTTCCTGGCTTGGCAAACCAACACTGCAGGGCTGATCTGAGATCACACGGCCGTTCGACTCGCTGCCACTTAGTTTGTGGAACAACTCTTTCCACTCTACAGTTCCACTGCGCAGAGCCAGGCGGCTGTCTTTAAACCATCTTACAATGTCAGTACGAGCCAAACCTGTCTGTGCCTCCAGATAACTATATTCTTCAGGTGAAGGCCACCGTGTTTGGACAAAGACATCTTTAAGGAGGTTGAGAGACTTCCTATCCATAGGCACAGATGACGAGGTGGGGGCAACGATGGGGGGCAGAGTGCATATGGGAAGCCCACCTTGTTTGTAAACTCCATTGAGCAAAGCATGCTGGTGCTGTGAAAACGATCTTCTCTCTCCAATCTCAGTCCTCTTGGACCCCATGGAGTTTAGGAGGGCTTTTTCTAAGTTGTCTCGGAGGGCTCTTCTTTCTGAGAACCAGCTGTCAATCTCTTCTCTGGAGAGTCTTGTGGTGATTGCAATATGGTCAACTTCGTTGTGTGATGGGAAACTATTCCTCTGAAAGCTCTCCTCTAAAACCTTAAGCTGCTCAGCAGTTTTCCCCTTCAGTCTTTCCAGGAGAGGGAACTGGGTTGGGACTGTTTTGGGACGCTCCTTTGGAGCAAAGTTATTATTTAAGTGCCGTAAACCATTATGGGCCAGTGCACTCTGATCAGAAAACCATTTTTTACCATCCCCACAGGGGACTCTATTATTGCCATTCTGACTCTCTGTGGGTCGACTCTCTGAGCTTGTGGGTTTTTGCTCCACTGATAGCTCTAGTGGTTTACTCTCCAGAGAGAAAGTGGGGATCAAGTTTGGGGCAACAGGTGGGGCCCGTGCAGTCTGAATGATTGGTGGTCTCTTCACTTGAGAAGTGACCAACGGGGGCACCAAGGGTAAGCTTATGTCAGCAGGTAAAGGTGACAGTTTATCTTTAGAAATGCCAGAAAAGGCAGGAGCTTGATTTCTCATTTGCTGGGAAACTGTAGACCTCTTTAAATCAGTTGAGACAAGGGGAACCATAGGTAATCTATCTCTGGGTAACAGGGGAGGGGGGGCCATGGGTATCTTATCTTTAGGGGGTGGCAGCGGAAATACCATTGGCATTTTCCCCTTGTGCAAAGCATAATGGGCAGCAACAGAGCGTTTCATGTCTGTTGTAATTAAAGGTGGGAGCATGGATCTCCTATTGTCTGGGGGTACAGGAGGAGGAGCCATGGATGGTCTTTCTAGGGGTGGGACCGGTGGAGGTGCCATAAGTAACTTTTCTTTGTGTTCATCTGTGGAAATCATGGGGCGCTTTACATCCTGTGCCACCGCCGATGTTCCAAAAGGGCGCTTGAGATTATGCATATTATTAACTGTTGTCACAGTGACAGTCGCACAGGCACCAGAAGTCCCATTTGCACTGGTTGCAGGTGACAGGGTGGAATGTCCAATAACATGGCAGGACACTGCTGGTGCAACAGACTGGCTGGTGGCAACTGGTTCGCTCACAGGCGTAGGCAAAACGGTGAATGTGTGGTGAGAAAGAGGCATGCAGCCATTAAACATCTTCTTGCGGGCTTCTTCCACTTCTTCTGGTGACCAGGTGATACCCTGTTTAAGCCGCTGGGTGGTGAACCACACCTTGATTTGCTCTTCGGGGTGTTTGGAAGCGGCTGTGAGCCAGGAAAGTTCCGCATGAGTTGGATAGGGGAATTTGTTGAAGGATGCAATGAGTGTAGTGTTGGTGTCCAATAATGGATTGTACTTGCTTGTGTTGAGCGGAACGCCAATCGTTGGAATGGAGCTCAGGTTCGGGGGACGCTGCAGAAGAGGCATGACATGGGAGAGACCCTCTAGCATCATGGGCTCAGGGATGATGATTGTTCCGTTTACATTCACTGCTGTGATCTGATCCTTTAACAGCAAATGATCGAAATGACTTTTAAACTCATTTCCATTATTAAAGATTGCATTTTCAAATTTCTGCATGGTTGATGGGCATGAAGGTAAAAATTCAAAGGCATCATCATCATCTTGCATAATCTTACATTCTGGAGAGTTTGAGTCATCCTCAGTCTCAATGGTTTGCTCTAGGACGGTTTGATTGTCAAGTTTGAGCCGCTTAAACTTGAAATTGCTCTCGCCTGGGTGCTCTGCTTCATTGTGTTCTGTGAGGGAGTCAAACTTCTTGGTGCTGAAGTTGCAGACAGCACACAGGTACAGAGGGTTCAGAATGACATTGGGGTGTATGGTGTACACATGTTCTTTGAAGTTGCTGAGATTCTGGGTAGAGAAGGAGCAGTACTTACACTGGTAGCCCCTACTCTGTTGTTTCTGAGGGACGAAGGACTTCTCTTCCATCTTCTCTCCTGTCCGTGCCACATGACCCTTCTCATCACCCTCAGTGTGTGGCTGCCTCGATTCTTGATGCATATCTAATGAAGGCTTCTGAAAGGAAGATCTGTCTTCCACCAATTCGTCATCCAAGATATCCGTTTCCATAGGCCCACCCATTTCCACATCACTAACAGAGACCATGCACGGAGTGAAGGACTTCCTTCGGCTGGACATGGTAACCACACTGATATGGTTCAGGGGTAAGCCTGACAGACGAGTTTGCAGGGGTTGTAAAGGGAGGGAGGATGGGATCGAGGTGATCAGAGTGGATTCCCGATACAGGAGCTGGTCTCTGCAGTTCCTCAGTCCGCTCCGGAGTCGCCCAGCCTTGGCTCCGGAGTCCCCCGCTGATCGGGAACATCAGCTCCAGTGCAGAGCTTCATAGGACGTCATCACCCACAACTGACCTGTGCACAGAAAATTAATATTTAAATATGAGTGTAAGCAGCAAGTAAAAAAAACTAAATATGAACTTTTTATAGATCACTGTTTAATACTGATTAATTGTTTAATACTAATTACACACAAAGCTACCATTTTTTAATTTCTATTTAATTTAATGCAACCTTTATTACATTAACTATACAGTGACAAGATAAACATACAGATCAAGATACATCTTCACAACCAGCAGCACAAGATACAGATTCCCATACGCATGTGCATTTGTTAAGTAAAGGTAGGAGAATATGGTTTCACTCTAAATCCCCATTCGTTTCTTAACAGTTACCGTGAGGTGAACAGATAAAGCAGGAAAGAGGAGAGGGCTATGGGTTTGCTGGAGGGGTCCACAGGTTCAGGCATTCCACAGAGCGAGCCAACACATCTCCCAGAACACAAGATTTATTAACAACATCAGATAGACAGTAAAGGCGATGAAAGAGAGAGACAGAGCGATAGAGAGGGAGAAGAGAGCGAGGGAGAAAGGAAGAAACAAAAAGCTAAAACAAAAGAACCAAAGAAAGGAGGGGAAAAATCTATATAAACTTATTATAGACTTAAACAAATCAAGGCATGAAACTTTTCCATTACTTCAAGGTCTGAGGTTGATGAGCACCAGGAATTTTCACAGGCTAAACTCAGCCTTAACTGTCAGATCACAGTTCACCTCTTCGGTCTGTCTTTACCATGTCACGGGTTTTTTTTTTCCCATAGTTGTTGCTCTGATAAAGCCATAACAGAGGAATCATGTCTACACTAGACAACAAATGAAGCCTGGTCTTTTCAGCTTTGCCTATAAATTAGGCAAGAATTATGTCAAGACAATTTAGGGATATGTAGCGCGTCCGCCTCACAGCAACAAGGTCCAGGGTTCGAATCCCAGACTTGGCGCAGGTGTTTCTGTGTGGCGTTTGCATGTTCTCCCCGTGCTTGCGTGGGTTTTCTCCTGGCACTCCGGTTTCCTCCTACAGTCTAAAGTCATGCACGTTCAGGTAAGAAAATTGCACCGGGTGTGAATGTGTATGACTGTGTGTGCTGGCCCTGCGATGGACCAGTGAGCTGTTCAGGGTGTACCCTGTCTTCACCGAAAGACGACTGAAAAGAGATGGGCTCCGACCCCCGGCCATTTTAGTAGGATTCAGTGTTTTGGCAAATGAGTGAATGGATAGAGGAATGAGTTTTCCCACATCTGTTCTGATAACTTTTTTCTCCTTACTTACCTTTTAAACAAAAAGGACCTCAAAAATATCAGTTCAATCCATATTAACCACAAATTTGTGTAAAGGCTAGCAATAAACCAGGTCAAATGGATCACTGGGATGGACTACGTATAGAAGGGCGTCATTAGGGGCATGAGCTTCATTCATGGGCTCCGTGTGGTCATATTTCAAATGCGTTCTCATATAGTAGCTTCCATATTTACAGGGCAAAGACACAAATATCAAAACAACCACATCAGAAGCAAACTCAGGGAATCTTCCTCCATCTTCACCCCCTTAGAAACCCTTAAAGCCTTTTTCCCTTAACAACTGCACGTTTCAGTTCTTCCTGACTATCACATAAACATTGATTTTTCTGGCCTCTGGCTATTTAGGCCTCATTGAGTAATCCTCCAAAGTGCCAGATGCGTCTTAAGATGGTGTTGATGTAAATGCATGTTACCCTTCAGGGCATCTATGTGTCTGCCCTGCACCCCGAAGCAAAAATCCATCAACTTTTTTTTTTTTTTTTTTTTTATAAATATTGTGGCTCAAGCTGATTGATGGATGAGTGTGCTGTTTATACCTATCCATTCATCCATCCATCTATCTATCTATTTATCTATCTATCTCTGCAGTACAGCAGGTCGATACCTCAGACTCTTTGCTCAGTGTGCTTGTGTCATGATGGCAAAAGTCAGGGTGAATTTTCCCGATAGGGTTCACGCACACGCTCTTCTCTAAATTAAATAAACTGCTGCTCTCTTTCAGAGTATTAATATGTTAAAATATGAAGCCTGACTTCATATCCATGCTGTCGTTATGGCAACGGCAGAGCAGTGTGACCTCTGCGCTGCATATTAATGACTCCGCCTCTCTCTCAGGTGCTAATTAGAAACACACTCACAGCCGCCCAGCGGAGCGCAGACGGGTCCGTACGTGTGTGTGTGTGTGTGTGTGTGTGAGAGAGAGAGAGAGAGAGAGTGAGAGTGAGAGAGTGAGGGGGAGAGAGAGAGAGGGGGAGAGAGTAATGATCCGTTCCGGTTAGTGAGTGACGGGGGTACAGGCTGGCATCACCGAGGTGATGAGCCCATCGTAATGAAACATGCATGAGTCGTCTTCTGTCCCCGACTCGCACTACACACTCCTTAAAGACAGACACACAAAAAATATGTCTGCATATTCATTGAGAAAAAAACCGAAAAGATAATTAATTGAGTTAGACATGCATACATAAACACACACACACACACACACACACACACACACACACACACACACACACATATTAGTATGTAAGTAACGGTCCTGAACGTGCTCACTGGTTCAATCAGTGCTTTTCATTTTTTTCCTTCTTATTTATAAACAAATATAAATTTGAAAACTCTACTGCAATGTATTTTAAATTTAAAATTGACTAAAAGTGCCACAGGAGTCTTCTGCGTCTAAATTATAGCAGCTCAAACGTCCATTTGGCCCAAAACACTTTACTGTAGCTGTCAGAACCATGCCATTGCCATGGCAACTCATCCAGCCCATAAATGAGACAAGTGAGTATGCAAAACTGACCGCTGCTTTCACTGATGAACTGTTGCACACCAGCATGTGTGGACAAGCTTGTATCGCTAATTACGAAGACCGCTGCTGGACCAAAGAAGCCAGGGGGTAAATACTGCAGGGCGATTTAAAAATCTGGAGAATCAATGCTATATTTTGGAAGCGTTTGTACAGTGGTGATGTCCCCGACGGCACACAGGGACAAAAGGCACTAAAGGTTAATTAGTGTTACTTTTATTTTTCTGCTATGGCAGATATGTGTTTACCGAATTCAGACACCAAACTTTTGCTAACGAGGTTACAGGCTATTCACACAACTTAATGAGATTTCTTCCCACCCTAGATGTTTAAGAAATGAAACCATGGATAACAAAGAAAATACGGATCATCCAAACAATATTAACTATACGTATAGCTCGATAAATTATTTTATATTGAGGTGTTATTTGTGTCCCAGTAATAACTTAAACTAAAGATTAAAAACATTTAAACACATGAAACCCTCAGCGCATGTTTCTGAAGTTCATTCACTCTATTTTATTCATTTTCTATCATTTATTTATTTTTATTTTAATTTAATTTAGGTCGACACTTTCGCGTAGTGGTTAGCATGTCCGCCTCACAGAAAGAAGGTCCAGGGCTTCTGTGCAGATTTTGCATGTTCTCCCCAAGCTTGCCGGGTTTCCTCTGGGGACCCTGGTTTCCTTCCACATTCCAAAGATATGCACATTGAGCTAACTGGCTGCTCCAAATTGCTCCTAGGTGTGAGTGTGATTGTGAATGGTTCTGTATGTGTGTGTGTGTGTGTGTGTGTGTGTGTGTTGGCCCTGTGGTTGACTAGCAAGCTGTTCAGGGTGTACGCCACCTTCGTACCGAGTCGGCTGATATAGGCTCCTGTTTCCACGTGTCCCTAATAGGATTAAGCAGTTTAGCAAATGAATTAATGAATGAATGCACTGCATTTATTTATTTTTTTTGTGTATTTTATTTACTGATATTGACTGATGAGTGAAAATAAAATTAAAAACTAAAAGGTGTATTTTTTTCTAAGCTGTAAACTATATGACTGCACTGTGATGAAACAGGAAAGCTGATGTTTATATGACAAAAGTGTTTTAAACTTTTAGAAAAGTGTGCATTTCATGGGTTGAAAATGCCTTAAAATGCCATCTACTGGTAAAATCCTCTCAAACCGCGCAGGGCCCCCACTGATGTAGAGTCATCTGTTTCCTACTTTAAATTCTTTTCATTTAAAAAAGAAAAAAAAATGTTAACACCCTCTGATCAGAAGTGGGCGGTGCTTCTACCCAGCTCCTGCCAACTGGTGCGATGTTTGGTAAAACCGACTCATTTTTTAAAAATATGCTGATTGAGACTCCTGCCTCACACATACATCGTCGTCACACTGAACCCCTTTCCAGCCCCTTGCCCACTACTTAGTGTTTTCATAATTGATGCAAATGGCACAAGTAGACTCAGAGTTACGGATGAGATTACACGTTAAAGTTAAAATAAATAAATAAACATTATAAAAATATTGAGCCCCCTTAATATTGCACATAAGAAACATTTAGGTAAAATATACAATCAAAAATAAAACTGTAAATAAAAGAAATAGTATAATAACTAAAAAATTTGAAATAGAATAAATACAGAGTACTAAAAAACACTGTAGTGGCTGGAGTACAGAGGTAATGGTTTCGGAAAAGCTTATTTTAATAAATGAAAGTCTGATCCCAGAGATGGTTTAACAATGTGGATAAATGGATGTTTTTCTACATTCAGTGTTAAAAAGATAATAATAATAATAATAATAATAATAATAATAGAAGACTCACCATGAATAAATGGTACCACGATCATGGAATCGTACAGAGTTTATCACATGGATAAGAAAAGCCTTTAACAACATTCTGATTAAGGCTTTAAAAGTACGTCATATGATCAGTATGAATTGATGGTATGAATTATGAATTATATATTACAATGGTTTGGGAAAAAAAAAAAAAGCTGCAGCATTCAAACCAGGCCATTAGAGCCAATATGGTTTCAATGCACGCAACCCTCAACTGGGCTTGTAATGGATTATAGCTCGCTTACGTCAACGGAATACGCAAATGTAAATCAGATATTCGATGTGTATATGCACAACACAGACGACATTCTCGATTTCTTAACCCTATCAGATGAGTCACCCATGCAGCAGGATATCATTCCACAGTCTTTAGAGAAGGGTTGCTTTGCCACACTTTCGGAGGGAAAGAAAAAGATGGGACTTATTTCTTATGAAATCAGAGATACATTGCTAATGCTAATGCTAATGCCAGTTAGAAATCACCTGGTGCATGTGTGATGCTCATGACATTCTTGGGTTCAGTCCAGACGCAGACTGAAGACAGTATTTCATCAGATTTACGGCTCTGGCTGTAGATCAGTGGTATGAACCATTACACATTTTCTAACAGATCCTCTGTTTAGGCCAATCACATGACTTCAAGATATGTTTTATCTGAAAGCAGCCGAGGGATGAGTTTTCACAAACTGAACAAGTCTGGGGGGGGGTTGCAAACCATATTCTATGACATTCAGATAGAGAAGTATGCATCTATTACGCACGTCGACTCAAACAGATGTCTCATCTGTTCCGAGTCCGTGGCACTAGTCCAAAGCGCTGACATAAAACACCAGTATGAAACACGCCGTAATCATTTCAAATGGATGAGTCATATTTATAGGCACCATCATTAACAGTTAAGCATTAAAAGGTAATTGTAGTCATCATTCATGCTAGTTGCTTACTCGGATCTGCGTAAGCAGGAGTTCTACGGTATGTGGCTGGACCCTTAGAAATGTAAATTGAAAACTCCTGCTATATTGTGTTTTGTATTAATCAGTTTTCATTCGTTCTCTCGGTGTAATGTATAAACCAGTGCTGCATGACTATTTGGATATTATTTGAACACTAAAAGCTTTCTTTGGGATTCATTTTCCATTGCGTCCACATGACATCTGTGAAAAAAAAAAAAAAAAAAAAGACATGAAAAAGAAAATATTATTTGGATTCAAAGAGTGCCATCATCCTATTCGAGAAAAAAAACGTATCGAGAGCCGGTGCGGGCGAAGGTGGGCAGGCAGATAAAAGAGAGAACATGTTTAGAGAAACTCCTTTAAAAGTCATAAACTACGGAGCTCCCGAGTGGCGTGGCAGAAAAAAAGAAAAAGGAAAAAAAGAAAGAAAGTGCTGAAAGATCGACATCTGCAGCTTGGAGTTTGGAGAGAACAACTGGCTGTGTTCTCAGGGTGGGACAGATCGTGTACTCTTGCTGCCCTGTCAATCATAGGGACACTAGCCAATCATGTGCGTCTGTGAGCTCAAGGATGCAGAAGAGCACGGATGTGCGTGAGAGCAAACCTGTGGGCAAAATAAGAATTTAAAAGCATTATAGAACATTTTATCATTAAAATTAACCAGTGTAACATTTTCACTTATGGCATTTTTCAACGTTCTCAAAGTCTGCATGCTGCCCGACCCTGGAGTGTACAATACGCCGTTACAGCAGGACTGCAGGCTGAAACGCTGACCTGATATTCAGTAAGACTGACATTCATTAAAGTTTTTACAGCGTGTTTAATACTTCTCTTCATTATTTTTTAATATCTGTCAAGCACATGGCCGTACGTGCCACCTCTGACAGAAGCAAAGTGGTGCGGAGGAAAGCTTGCGGTAGAAAAATTACACTTGATTACACCACATTAAAAACGGTTTTCCCGTCTCCTAGCAATTAACCAAATATCCGCTCATTAACTTTTACAGATATTTGAATATTAAAATTATACTGTATTTCACTTTGCGACATCGAGCTTAATCTCAGGATATGATGCGTCATGCTGCTGACAACCATCACAAAGCTCCAAAGACAAGGTAAAATAAAATAAAGAGACTTTATCTGCTATTTGTAAATACACGGACAGTACAGCGAGAGTATTCTATCCAGTGACAGCGCTTTAATTGGGGTCCACCTCAAGGGATGAAGAAAGTCCTGGGTTCGAGTCCCGGGCTCGCCACAGGCGTTAGTGTGGAGTTTGCATGTTCTCCATATGCTTACGTGGGTTTTTACTCCAGGTTCCTACCACCGTCCAAAGAAATTAGGCTTACTGGCTGTATGTGTTGGTCCTGTAATGGACTGGCGAGCTGTTCATGATGTACCCAGCCTTCGCCCAGAGTCAGCTGAGATAGGCTGCAGTTTCCTCATGATAACATTAAGCGAATCGGCAAATGAATGAACGTATTATAACTTAGCATGGCAGTTGTAATGCTCTGGAGCAGAAAGACTAGTCTACAGAGAGTGGTCCGATCGGCACAAGACTGCGAGCCATCCAGGATCTCTACACACAGTGCTGCAAAGAACAAAAAAAATCACAGCGGATCCTTTCTTATCCCAGCCACACATTCCCTATGCTCCAGTCGTAAGACAGGCGGTACAGGAGCATTCGGCCCCGTACCAGCAGGTACAACGACAGCTTCTATCCACCGGCAATCGGGCTTCAGAGCTGACAAACACTATACGCTTACATTTACCAAGTACTGGACCCACACTTTATCTTCTGTTCCATTTACATTCACTTCACAACTAGTGTCACTTTAACCATACAGGTCACTCTTAATATACACCAAGATATATAGATTTATTATATGGCAATGACAGTACACGCGATCTGATTGGTCGAAATGCCGGTAGTGGATTAAGTATACACTAGCAAGTTAGCAGTTAAAAAGCCGTACTGTGCTCTGTGACCTTTACCACCTTTCAGAGTAGCATTCAGAGCTTTCTTGAAGAGAAAATGTATACAGGAAACATCTAAGGGATAAAGAGCTTGCAAAATCCCATGACGTGCAAGAGCTTTTCGACGAGCAATGAGTGCGTCACAGGATTTTGCAAGTTCATGCTACTCTGGAAGCCGATAAAGGTCATAGCGCACAGTACAGCTATCTAATGGCTAACTTGCTGGTCTATACTTGATTTATTACCTGCATTACGACCAATCAAGGGAAACAATCCAAAAGCTACCAAAGCCCTTACAGACATGGAAGAAGACGCCTCGTTCAGAAGCGGGCAGTTTGGAAATACCATCCCGGCTGGAATTAAAAAAGTAACAGCGCCTGAAGTGAATTTTAAAAGGCCACTATTTAAAAATGAAATAAAATAAACTACTTATTAACCTTGTTTGGTCGGTCTGTTCAGAGAAATCTACACCCTCTTGAACGATATTATATTCTTAAAACTATTTATTTTACATTATTTTTATTATTGCTTTTTTTTTTTTTTGATATATACTTTCTATTTTATATTCTTTTAAATACAATACTTGAGGATGCCTGGGGCCAAGAATTTCATTACCGGTAATGATGCTCTGTTCTTATCTGAATAAGACAATAAAACTACAGGTGCATAGGAATTTTGTGCAAAGCTCTTAGAGTCAGTTGTAGAAATAGGAATAAATGATAAAAAAAAAACAAAAAAAACCAAGATAAACAATAAAGAAACCCTATAAAATGCAACAGAATATGCAGAATAAAACATGGTAAGATGTAAAATACTATTTAACATTATGGGTGGACATACTTTTTCTTCTGTTATGTCTCTTGCCATCAGTCTGACAGTGGATAGACAGAGCTGTAATAAAAGCTTGCTTTGTGCATGATGATACTGTCCTCTCCACAGCGTCTCAGGTTGTGTTGAGTGTTTATGCCTGAGCTGAGAGTGCGCTGGGTGGTGAGTGTCCCTGAGGATGCTCTGTGCTTTCTACTACAGCATTGTGTGTAGAGAGTGTCAATAAATAGAAGGTCAACTCCGATGATCTTTTGGAGAGATGAAGAGCCTTTCACTCTGCCTGAGTGGTGTTGCCAAATCAGACACTGATGCCATTTGTTTGGATGCTCTCTTAGTCTTCAGTAGGCCTGGGTGATAAGGCAGTGGTGGAGTCTAGCCTTCATTAGCGGCTTGATGAAATAAAGCAGCTACTGGGCAACTGTGTTTTTGGCTCAGCTCAGGTTTGATGTCAAATGAAAGCCCAGAAACTTGTAACTGTCAGCCCTCTCCACCTCAGTCCCCTTGATAATGAGAAGTTGAAAAAGGGGATGGGGACGACACTTCCTCCTTCATGAAGTCCACCACGATTAATTCCTTGGTCTTGTCTACAGTGTGGATGAGGTCATTATCCTCTTCACAGACAAAAGATACTGCTGACCAACTGTAACCTCCCCATCCTTGATGACGCCCAGGATACTTTTGTTATCTTCAAGATGATGGTATTGTCCTGAGGGAGGGACATTTCTGGGCCTACATTTTTTGGGCTGAGACAACGACCCTGTGATATTCCTGAGATTGTGAGCTCAGCAGAGACCCTGCCTTTCATCCTCTCCACATGTGGTCTATCAGTGAGAAAGTTAATCCAGGCACAGGTTAGAGTTGGATCCCCAAGGTCTGTCAGCTTTGCAATCAGCTTTCCTGGTCAGATGGTGTTGAAAACCAAACTATCATCCAGGAAGAGCATCCCTGCATACAACCTACTGCCGGCCAGGTGTTTAAGTATATCGTGCAAAGCCATAGCCACTGCAACAACCACTAGCCTGTTGGATTCTGTTGGCAAGGAGACTGTTGACGGTCCACATTACTAGATTCTCTAGGCACTTCAGGGCAACTGGTGAGAGTGTCACTGGCCTAAATTTATCCAGAGTGGTTGTGGGTTTGTAAGGATGAAGGTATGATGATGAGACATCTTCTTTAGACATTACTTCTTGTGAAAAAGACAAGTTAAACATAACTGTACGCACACAGTTGTTCAGCATAGGCCATCAAGACTCTTGGTGAAACGCCATCAGGTCCTTCTCCCTTACAAAGGTTTACCTGTTTCAAAGCCTTCTAGACCTGCGTTAGATTCATCTGGAGTGCAGTGCCTTCAGGGTTACAGGAGGATTTGAAGGGATGGTAAGGTGGTAGTGTCTGGTAAAGTGGTGTCTCAGGTCTCGTTCTTCTTGAAGTTAGTGACCGATCGGATTCCCTGCCACGTGCTATATGTGGTTTTGCAGGTAGAAGCCTTTGAGTTTTGGTGAGCATGACCTTTATTGCAGCTCTGATGGAATTTTGTAGCTCATATCAGGACTGCCTGTACTCTCCTCTATCCCCTGACTTAAAAGCTTGCCGTATTTTCTTGACCTTCACGTGTATATCCACCAGGGATTTCGATTTGAAAAAACACAAATGGAAGTGCACCAGTATAAAATCACTGTAGCCTTCATGAAGATATTCATATCCATGGCCTCTAGGCAGCCGTGCAGGTTTACCAGAGCTCATCAGTAGGTGTTTTCACAAGTCTAATTGTGACTGGGTTAGCCTTCAGCCATTTGGTATAATTGAGCTTTGGCAGGATTGTCAAATGGTCAAATGTTCCAAAATGGGGCTTGGGTTCAGCTGTGTGCGCATTTCTGATATTGCTCTAGCAATGGTATTATCTTCTCTGGTGGTTCGTTTCAGTGAGAGATGGGCCACTCAAGGCACCGCAGCACATTTGCGGCTGGTGCAGCCAGTTTCTAAGGCAAGGTGATGAGTTCAGAGTTTAACAGCACTTCAGAGTAGTGGCCTTGAGGGCAGCAGGCTTCTGACTGAGCTTAAAGGCAGCTTTACCAACAGATCGCGAGATAAAACCCCGTGTGTGTGGAGGTTACAGATCAAGTGGAAGAAAGAAAAGTAAAGAGACGGAGAGAATGACAGACAAAATGAAAAAGAAAGGGAACCGTGTTCCTCACGGCAGGCTAACTGAATTTGAATAAGCCCAGAATTAATTTAAATCTTATCACAGAGGTCTTTAATACCTTATCAGTTCTGCAGAGACAATAGGCATAATCACTTTAATACTCCATGCCACACAACGAGAGAGAGAGAGAGAGAGAGAGAGAGAGAGATCAAGTGAAGGAGTGAAAGAGAGAGACAGAGATAGATCAAAATGAAAGTGTGTGTGTGTGTGTGTGTGTGTGTGTGTGTGTGTGTGTGTTTGAGAGAGAGAGAGAGAGAGAGAGAGATCAGGAGAGAGAAAATAACAGATATAGAAAGAGGTAGATAAGTGGATGGTGACAGCTAGCAAGAATAAGAGATGGAGAGTCAGACAGATCAAAGGTGGAGATGTTGAAAGAGA
>JAQMYF010000007.1:25869575-25891265 GCA_030014195.1 Neosilurus mollespiculum
CATAATACCCCAGCTTCTGGTGGTGCTGTGTGTGTGTGTGTGTGTGTGTGTGTATGTACAGTGTATACATTTTAATTTTTTATGTTATAATATATTTCAAACTGTTTTTCAACTTGTCATTTTTGGCTCCCTGCATGCACAATGTTTACCTAGTATATCTCTTGGTGATATTTTATTGCAGGATATTGCGTTAGGTGAGTCAGAAACCATAGCGTCTGCCGTTCCTCACGAATAATGGATGGAAGCTCTATTTCTATTTTCAAACAATGCCTGTGTTTTGTTTCATATCCTAATCAGAATAGTGTATACCTTAATAAGCCCCTCTCCCAATAATCAAACTCTGTTTCTCTGCAGCTCTGTTTATTGATTTACTGCGGTGTGCATTTGGCAGACGATCAGATGTGGTTTATTTGAGCTCCTCGTGATGGCTCGTCATTTCCCTATTCAGAAAGAAACTCGAAATAAATAACAGGAGCTGCGCCTGTGCTAGTGATACCCAGTGAAGGACAGGCTTAGTCAAAAGACGTGATTATTGCAGAAGCAGATGAATTGGTTCATCACTCTCTATCTCACTCACACAGAAAAAGGCAGGCTGAGAGTGGCTGTGCATTTCAATTCAAGCTGGGAGATTATACATTTCACCAAGCGAGCCATGGGACGAAGTTCTGTGTTCTAACAGCAAAATTTTTTTTTTTTTTTATTTAAAAAACAGCAGCGATGACTGGGTAATGTGCCCAAGAGTTATGTATTAGTAGTCCACTAAAATGGCCTAGTCAAGCTATTACTGTAGCTCAACTTAACTGTGCGTGTAAACATAGTCAGTGACTCACCAAATCTGTTTTATAATCTGGAGAAATCAATAACGCAGCAGGTGTATCTTTCCTGTGTGACGCATGCATATGTGAGCTGACACCATCCACCGCCCTGTTCAAACAACTACTGCAAAACAAGGATTCACAGCAGTACAGAGGTTAGTGATTAGAATGCTTGCCTCACAGCAAGAAGGTCCTGGGATCGAGATTCAAGTCCCAGGCTTGGCGAGGATGTTTCGGTGTGGAGTCTGCACGTTATTCCTCCTGCTTGTATGAGTTTCCTTAGGGTACCCCGGTTTCCTCCCACAATCCAAAGACATGCTCCTTAGGCTAATTGGTTGTTCCAAATTGCCCCAGGTGTAAGTGAAAGTGTGAATGGATTTGTGTGTTCATGTCTTCACTCTGTAATGGACTGGCGAGCTGTTCGGGATGTAGTAGGATAAACTGGATCGGCCAATGTGTGAAGCTAAAAATGCACTTTTATTCACTGGTCAGAAACTGAAACAGTCTTTAAAAAGTGTGTGGAAATCATAAAAATGACAGAGAGGACACTCAATAAACTGCTAGATAATTCTATACAAAACTAGAGGGGCACTCATAAACTGCAAGGTACCTTATGCACTAATGGATTGTGGTGACAAGTGCAATTAACCTGAAAAATCTACCATAGTCTGCAGGTTTTTGTAACTTGGTATAGTTATAATGAAATGTCTCCCCCTTAAGGGTGTCTGATGAACATTTCGCCCCATTTAATGAGAATTTGCATGCATAACTTTTTGAATTATCTTACACAAAAACAAACAAACAAACATGGGTGATTACAGCCCAATATTCTATCAGCCCATTGGTCCAAAAGCACTAACCCTAACCCAAGTGAACTAAGTAGGGTGCCCAACTGATTTAAGCAAGGTGCCCATCTTATATGAGTAGGGATGTCAGACCAACTGGGCTGTCAGAACATAGAGCAGTCTCTGACGTGGATGAAACCATAACCTTCTTTATGAAAGTAACTAGCATTTCACATCCTACATGTATTTTCACTTTATCGGCACATTTCTGCCGCACTCAGTTTGCACCAAAGGACAGAGCTTTAGTTCTGTTTACTTCCTGCAATCAAGTCAGATCACTCACTTCCTGTCGGTAATCAAACCAAAACTGCTTTGCTCTCACAATCTTGTCTGTTGGAACACAAAGACTTAAACACTGTGTATGTGTTTTTTTTATGTGCATTTTCACGCTTGCTTCAGTGGATAATCACACCTGGGTACTGGAGATTTGTATCCACTGTAATCATGAAGACTGTCCTGTGCTCAGCCATATACTGTATATTCATACTATCCATGATTTCAATACACCTAGTACAGTTAGTACTGTTTGAGCTTGAGTAGAAGAGTAGTGATGTACTGCTTAACATTATCTGGCGTCAGGTTACAGCCCTATATTCTGAAATGCTCATTGGTCCAACAGCCCTAAACCTAACCCTAATCCTAA
Source organism: Neosilurus mollespiculum (assembly GCA_030014195.1). NCBI lineage: Eukaryota > Metazoa > Chordata > Actinopteri > Siluriformes > Plotosidae > Neosilurus > Neosilurus mollespiculum. Next base: position 25,871,879 of record JAQMYF010000007.1, read on the forward strand.
TCCAACTGAACTGAGGAGGGTGCCTAACTGATTTAAGCAAGGCGCCCATCTTATATGAGTAGGGCTCTCAGACCAAAGGGCTATCGAAACATATAGCTCTAGATTTGCTTCCATTTTGAATTGCTCGGTGTTTCTATCTCGTATTGAGGACATTCAGGGAGATTTTCCTTGCTGCCCTCTCTTCTAGTTTTTTTATTAACTTTATATCCAGATTTCTGGTCACGTCTATGCACATCCTCCCCTGTAATCTTTCTCTACACTTAAATTTCCAGGAGAAATGGGAACACCTGTATCACAAACCTCTCTCTCTCTCTCTCTCTCTCTCTCTCTCTCTCTCCCCATTTCTCTCCTTGCAGGTCTCTTTCTTTCTGTTCATCGTGTTCGTGGTTTACACCATGCTACCATTCTCTATGCGGGATGCCATTATCGCCAGCATCCTCACGTCGTCCTCCCACACTGTGGTCCTCAGCATCTGCCTTTCGAACACAACACGGCACGTTGAGCCACTTGTCTGGCAGGTGAGTCTTTTTGTCTGTGTGTTTGTGAGCATCCTTTCTTGGCTATTTTTGTTCTTTGGACAGCAGCACAGATGCAAGCAGCAGAAAGTTGGAAATAGGACAGAATTTGGCCTAAAAAAAAAAAAAAGGGCATTGAGAGCAGTTTCTGCCTCGGTAGAGTGCCATGTGCTGTTTTATGTATTACACTATGATCCTAGAAATATTTTTTTAGCAAACTGTGTGTGTGGAAAGGTGTGTGTGTGTGTGTGTGTGTGTGTGTGTGTGTGTGTGTATGTAAACGGGACAACAATAAAAAATGACTGCTTCAAAGCTGCCACGGTTTATTATGTTCTTAAGTGTAATTTGCAGGCAGGCGGCTTTCACTATACGTAACATTTCGTTTGTTATTATGTTTTCTCCAGAACAAGTAAATAGGCAATTCACAGTTTAGAAGAAACCAGCAGAGCACATTTTAATGTGTTTTGTCTCCAATTGTCAGTTAATGTTAGCTGCATATAAAGGTTTCCCAGTGATACCATTCCCCCCTTATGGCTTAATAGCTCTTATTCCCCTGTTTTTGTTGTCTGTGTTTGTCAGTACAATCCCTCTGGATCTATTTACAATACCTAGGCCAACACAAAACGTCAACACAAAATATAATTCATCTTCGATTCACTCGCATGTGGGTCTGTGTCTGTGTTGTTGGTCGCCATCTTGACTGATAATAGCTCTGTGCTCTCTCCACCAGATGGCGCACACTGTTTATGTTCTCCAAATCATCGTACCCGGTGCATGGGTCATTGGCACTTGCATACAAGAGTAAACAAATGGTTTTAGAGCAAAATATTGGTTGATACCATTTTTTTTCCCCAAGAGAAAACATGTATTCCATGTGTATATGATGTACTTGGTAAACAAATAAGCCCTTTAAAGCTCATCTACATAAATAGCCTTGACTTCCTGCCCATGTGATACACTGAAAGCACAGTTTTAATGTAAATGTAACAGTTAATTTTTTTCTGTATTTGAAAAGAAGACCCTTGGGTATTCCGGAAATAACCTTCAAAGGGTCTTGTAATGGAAATTAGTACTAGGCTGTATTGTGTCAGTATGCTTGCACACTTTTATCCAGAAATGACCTAGAATTGAGTTTAAGCATAATGCTGTAGTGATGCTCGTGGTGCTGCAAGACTAGAGCTGTGTCATAATTTCAATTTGCTTCATGCTTACTGTATAGGTGGAGTGTAATACAAAATTACACGCCGAAGAAACTCATTAGAGATTAAACACACTAGACTCATAATACACTCATAGAGTGCAAAGTACTTTCACAAAGCAGCATGGATAATGTAGCACATAGGTCATTAGTTATAATTACCCATGCACTCTTTATTCAATAAGTTCTCCCTTAATATAAAAAAAACCCCATTCCTTTGAAGAATTTTAAAGACAATTCGGATTTAGCCTTTCATGGCGACTAAAGGTCAAAGGTAATTGTCCATTTGTTTTCCTATTAGTGTTCCATAGTAGTGGCATGTCTATCGGCACACGTTTTGAAGTTATAAGTGCTCAAAATCTTGTGACCTTGATTTTCACCAGTCAACAGTGATTGTCTCATTTGAAAGTCCATACATGGTTTCCGATTAATGTTCTATAGTAACAGCATGTCTGTTGGCACTCGTTTCAAAGTTATAAGCACTCTATCTCCAAAAATCTGTGACCTTGATCTGACCTTCACATTTGACCTTGACATTGCAAAATCTAATCATCTTTGGGATTCATGTAGGATAATGCGTCCACCAAGTTCGGTGAAAATCTGTGTAGAGGTGTGTTCAAGATCACAAACTGACTTCCAACGGTAGTGTTTACAAAGCCTCCATGTCGGGCGGCGGTTATAACGCTAACAATATACATAATTACTTAGCATTAGCCATTACCTTACTACGTACTGTAGCAGTATTTTTCTCATGAGAAAACACGTTAATAAATTAATCAGTGAAAGAATGAAATGATTATGGATGAGAAACAATAAAACGGGCTTGTCTTTGTTGTCGAGCTGGCACTGTGATTTTGCATCATGCTCTTGGCATCACACGTTTCCCTGGACGAAGCCAGTCTGCCAGAACTGAGTGCATGCCAGACGGCTTTATAACATGCCACGTCTGTTTCAAAGCGACCTCACAGCCTTAGAGAAACCCTGAGGCATGACATCGTCCAGGCCCTTCCAGCTGGAGCATTTCAAACACGCCCTGATGTTCTAGCGAACTTCATCATTAACAGTCAAGTCAAGATTTATTGGCACTGCGACCATCAAATGGTGACATGCTTACTCCACCACTATTTTCCCTTGCATGTATGAATAGAGCTTAAAAATGGCATTCCAGTTCTGCTCATTTTCCTGAAGCATGGCTGTGCACATGTACAGTATGTCCCTTCACGTTTCTGACAAATTACAGCATGCGGTGAGCAAATGGAAGCTTTTTGGAAAATGATTGTTTTAACCAGAGGTTAATCACCAGCCCTGGTTACTATAGCAACACAGCCTGCATGATGCAACAAGAACGAACCACCAGTTCTCCATTAAAGCTCCAAACGCACGATGCACTTTATTTCTTTATTAAGAGCCCTTTATCACGTCGTATCAACGCTGCCTTGAAAGTGAACAAAACCCTAGTGGTGTGTTTGGTCCATTTACTGCCAACTTTGTGTTCTTTTATGAGGAACCACCATGTGCCTGTTCTTTTTTATATCTTGATTAGTCAGTCACTTATTCTGCAGTTCTAGTAAAAAAAACAACAACAACAACAACATTTGGAGTAATTGGACTCTTGAATAATAGCTAACGATGATTTCGCACTTGCATTTTTTTATATCTTGTGGGCTGCAGTATTCTTCACATCTCTCTCTGCGGTAAGTGTCGCTACTGTTAAAATAACTAATTAGAGTGCTACTGATTCTTCCCAAGTCCTTCTACAGTCTACCCTAAGATGCCTAGAACTCAGTAGCCTCATTTACTGGATGCATACAGGTACGTGAAGTCTTGAGCCTGATAAGCACCAGTGATGAGTCAGCAGTGTAATTTCAAGCGTGTGCGATTTCTAATTAAGCCAGCGAGCGCTCTTCACTGGCCTGGATCTGTCTTCTGTCTTTTACAGCCACCGTGCAGTAATTACAGCTAGGAGAATGACTTATTAAAGAAGTTCTCCCATGACTGATAAAGACACTTTTTTCTTTATTAAGTATGTACGCAAGAAGCCACAGACTTCATTACAAACTCAATGTAATCTTGTCTCTTTCTAATCTCGAACTGTCCAGTCTGTGTGAGTCTGGGTTTACGGGTAGCCACAGATTCCTGGCATGGACCCAGAGATGCGTTCACCAGTGCTACCATTTTGTAACGTTAGCCAAACAAAGGTGAAGAAAAAATTTGCACAAAATGTTAGCTAGCATTAGCTAATAAAATGTAATGGTCTTTAGAAGGAGCTAATCAGTAACAGACAAGATGGCTAATATTTTTGATTGAAACTAGCAACTGATCAAATTCTAGTTTGCTGCATTTGTGCAGTTCTCAGGGGCTGGAAACAACCGACAAGAAACTACAGAAATTACTAAGGCTGAACAGAACATGTGCAAGAAATTAGCAATTAGATTTACATTTATGGCAGATGCTCTTATCCAAAGGGATTTACATTTTATTTGATTTCTACAACTGAGTCTTTGAGGGACAGCGCCTTGCTCAAGCTCATAAAAGTGGTCGCTTGGTGCTACTGGGGCTTACATGCCAATCAGTAGCACGGAGACTCAACCACTGAGCCACCACCATCCCATAACAACACCAAGTAACAAGGCATTCAATAAATACTACTACTACTATCCGACCTTTGCTTGGTGCATGCAGCCATTCGTAGCCAGAAACCCAGAGGAGCGCCGTTGACCAAGCTCTCAGGGAGGGACGGATGGTGTGCCTTCTCTCACAGCTCATGCATACTCATACTCATGATACACATCTCAGAGGAAGTGCATGCTTGCCTCTGCCTCACTGGCTGGTAGCTGTCATGTGATAGGGAGGAACTTGATAGGGTGGGAATCGGCTGCATCTAAATTGGGAAAATAATAGAGAAAAAATCAATAAAAAAAAAAAAAAAGTGCTTACTGAACCCAGCCCTGATTTGAGCTTCTGCTGTTGGTTTAGAGAACTGAGATGCTTTTCAGTTCACCATGGCTGTGGTTACTGAAGTCACCCTGGATTTTACATCAGCTCAAACCATTCTGTCCATTGTCTACCAACCTCCACCAGCAAGGCATTTCCAGCCGCAGAACTGATGCTGACCGGATGCTTTTGGTTTTGCGCGCCATTCTGTATATAGTCTAAAGTGGCTATTTTTTCATCTTATAATTCACATTCTTGATGATCAGCATGTACTGTGTGTGTGTGTGTGTGTGTGTGTGTGTGTGTGTGTGTGTGTGTGTGTATGTGTGTATATAACAGTTCATGTCATAAAAAGCTGCTAAAAGAAGATTTCACCAAAGCAGTAGGGGAAAGAGCAGTCATATTCCATCTAATCTTCTACATGTGACCATTAAAGGACAAATATTGTTTTCTCAGGGAAGCAAACACACACACACACACCAACCATAAAAAGTGAAGCTCCTGCCTCTGTATGCACTTAATTGTTGAAGAGAACAGTGTAATTGCCATTGCTGGACCAGTTTAACCTGCTAATAGTATGTGTCTGAGTAATAATGGCCAGGGGTCCTGCAAGCTAATTAAAATGATTGACGCTATTGAATGTGGTTATTGGCTACATCCGGTTTCTGGCAGCTACATTTATTTCCCAGAGATGCAACAGTTAGGAAGGCTCATTCCCCTCTTCCTATTGATACAAAGCAATGTTGTGTAATTTTGAGTGTCTTGAGGGGGGGACGTATACAGAACTGGGCAGTTGGTGCTCTCCTCCAAGGGTGTATATACAAAATGAGTGCTTATTTCATGTTCTTTAAACCAAAACAACTTGCACCCGAAGCAAGTAGCCTCCAGTTTAATCACTTTTCTATGTTTACATGGTCACCCTCAAATCGGTAGCAGACTGGAAACTGGAGGGACAGCATGCAAACTTGCATATGTGAAACAAAATGTTGGGTGAGAGCGTAAGGCATGCTGAGGAAATGGCTGCATCAAGCAATCATATATAGACGCAAATGTAGTGCCATTTCAGAATATTCTGAGAACGGCAATGAAGGGAGAGAATCAGATTTTTTTGTATTGATGGCAAACCACAGGAGAAGAACCAGCCATGCTACGAAAGCTTGCACAATGACCGAATGCCCTGGATGGATGCTACTTTTCTTCTTGTGTAAACCCTTGTATTTTGCGAAAGGTGATCTGGAACAAATTGCACCATCTCCAAAAGTGAAGCAAGTTGTATCTAATTGTCCGGGAAGAAATACTTTTCACACAGGCAACTGCAGTGGGGCTGCTTCTTCTTGACGAAAGCAGCTTTAGATATCTTAAGCTCTTGACGACTTTATAGATGGTTTTTCCACTCTACACTTTCTACAGTCATGTCCCAAAGTAATATATGGCTAAATGTTTTCTAATCTTCAGTGGCCTGGTGAGTTGTTCAGGATGTGCCCCGCCCTTCCCCAGAGTCAGCTGATATGGGCACATACCTTTCCGGGACCTTAATTAGGATGAAGTGGTTTAGAAAATGAATGAATGAATGAATGTTTTCTAATTTCAGCACAGTGACACAACACAAGAGATACCCCATACTGTCCAGGAAGCAATTCAATTCAATTTAGTTATATTTAGTATCACACTTTTTATAGTTAGCATTATCACTAAGCAACTTTACATAGTAAAACAAATTTGATTATTAAAAAAAAAATCAATATTTCCCTATAAACTCTGTACATCTCTAATGAGCAAGACTGTGGCGACGGAGGCAAAGAAAAACTCCCTCAGTCGACACGAGGAAAAAAACGTTGAGAGGAACCAGACTCAAAAGGGAAACCCACCCTCATTTGGGTGAAACCAGATAAAAATACAAACCACGTAGCAGAAACTTCACTATAGTTTAACATGAAGTCTGGCTGGTTATCTTATAACTATAATAGAAATCATTATATAAAAGAGATTTTGTTTTGTTTGTCTGTGTACAGATGCTGGCCAACATCATCATATTTATCTGTGGGAACATGGCAGGGGCTTATCACAAACACCTGATGGATCTCGCTCTGAAACAGACCTACCAGGACATGTGTAACTGCATCAAGTCACCCATTAAACTGGAATTTGAGAAACATCAACAGGTATCAAATAAATGGGATGCAACACAGATGATCTTTATGTATGTAGCTCTCCACACCTCCACTGTAAAAAATCGTCTTAAGTGATTGCTTGGGTTTCCTCTGGGTACTCTGGTTTCATCCTACATTCAATAACTGGTTGTTCTAAATTGCCCCTAGGTGTGAGTGTGAATGGTTATGTGTGTTATGTTGAGAGCTGTTCAGGGTGTATCCCTCCTTCACCCAGAGTCAGCTGAGATAGGATCCAGCGTCCCTGTTACCCTAGTAGGGTTAAACGGTTCAATGAATGAATGAATGAATTACATGTGTGTTTGCATATATCCAATTAGAAGTAAGCTAAACATTTGTATAGGAATTTAAAATAAATAATAAGAAAAACAATGCATTTTAAAATTCTTATCGGGGTTGTTGTTTTGAGTATCTCTAACTGCCTTATGGAGAATCAGCCGATCTCTGAAGGTGGAATTAAGTAGTCTGAACGTGTATCTCCTCTGTTCGAGAATGATGAATGAGAGGGTTTTGGTAACTCTTGATAAGTAAACTGAAGTACGCTCTGCCAACGGTGATTCAGGAGTATGTTTATAAATCTGTTCTACCAGGTTTGATAAAGTTTGTGTCACATTACTATCGCATGATGGACAGGAATACTTTACACACAGGGTTAGCACGTCCGCCTCACAGCAAGAAGTTCCTGGGTTTGAGTACAGGGCTAGGGCGGTTCTGTGTCAAATTTGCGTGTTCTCTTTATGCTTGCGTGGGTTTCCTCCAGGTACTCCGGTTTCCTCCCACAGTGCAAAGACATGCATTAGGCTAATTGGGTGCTCCGAATTGCCCCTTGGTGTGAGTGTGAATGCTTTTGTGTGTGTATATATATGTGTGTGTGTGTGTGTGTGTGTGTGTGTGTGTGTTGGCCCTGCAATGGTCTGGCAAGCTGTTCAGGGTGTACCCCATCTTCGCCAGCCTCCCTGCGACCCCGGTAGGATTAGGCGGTTCGGAAAAAGGATGAATGAATAAGGGATTCAGCTGGTAAAAATAAAACTAGATAGGAAGACTTGCATGCAACATGGTGAGGGTTTCAGAAGGGTTTTAAAAACTCTCTACACAAAAAGACTGTAAGGACACAATCACACGCTTCCCTTATTAAGATGTTCATACTGTATGTATAAGCAGTGGTGCGTCCATGATGTGTTGATTATCAAATATAATACAAAATTCTAATATTATAATATTTTAGAGCTATTTTTGTATGCATTTTTAGTACAGTGACGTGCTGATTATTGTTCAACAGGACACTGTGTGTGTGTGTGTGTGTGTGTGTGTGTGTGTGTGTGTGTGTGTGTGTGTGTGTGTGTTTCCCTGCAGTCCACGAGTGCGCGATTGGTCCTAGTAAGTAATTACCTTTGGCGTGCGCTATATGTTGCTCATATTATTATTACTAGGCATTTGAGGCCTTACCGAAATGTACTATTATGATAGTCATTACATTTACATAGTCAGAGTTACATTTTTTAATTCGAATTTCTCCACTAATGACAGAGCAACTAATGTCATGACAGTATTAATGTTATTAGATGTATTAGTGTAAACACGTCATTCAGGTAACATATTATACAACAACAAGGATCTGACATCATATACGCCAACTCGTGTCACGCAAAACGTCAATGAATGGTGTGTTCGCTCCACCAGTCATTATTATTATTATTATTATTATTATTATTACTATATTTTACTTTCTTTTTATTGTATAATTGTTTACCAACTGTATCTTTACTAATTATTCGAGCATGCATATTTCGCGGCAGCTTAGCACACTCGGAGGGAAAGCACTATCTGCCCCCACGTATGCATTTTCGCTCACAGACGCCCATGCTCTGGCTCTGCCAACTGGCTACCACGAACTCCCGGTCCCAGCAGTGGATGGCTGTGTGCATCAGCCTGGATTCGAGCCTGCGGTCTCCAGTTGATAGTCACGCACTCTGTTGTATGCGTTTTTAAGCGGTGATGCTTTTATGCAGTTATCCTTGAATTGAGTAAAATTTCAAAAACCTATTACCGAATTATAATATGAATTATGCACGACAGGGTAGGATCGTGCCACGTCACAAGATCACTGATATGTCCGTACTGCAGGTAAATCCTATCTTAAAGTGAGTAAATAAGACTATATAAGATTTCTGTCCCCCGCTGTGCAGCACTGCTCTGATCTCACAGCATTAACTTTATATTTGGAAACCTTTTCGATCCTATTTTTCGGTTTAGACCCACGGTGATTGAAATGCTCCTTAATACCAGGGGATTATGCTGCATTTTTCTTTTTCCTAACCACTGTTTGATGATCTCTGGATCGTTTTTTTTTTTTTCCCCCTCTTCTTCTTCCCTCCTTCCATGTTGTTTCAATCAGCCCCCATCTTTCCTGGGTTGAATGAGGTTGTTGAGTTCAAATTATAAAATAACTTTTAAATCCTGGAGCATCAGATATTATTTGGAATCGACGCCACAGCGCTGTTGGATTATCAAAACTGACAGGTCATATGGTGTTCACTGGGACACGTTCTTTCTTTTCTATTCTGTGCATCATCGTTCCTATAGTAACGGCTCATTCATAGGGACGTATACAGTAGATGCACCACAAAATCTTTCACTATTAACAAAAAATAAATAAATTAACATGTTATTCAATAAAGATTCGGTTGTGTGGTGAACCTGAACATTTATGGATGGAGTCACCAGTGTTGTTGTTTTTCTTCTGCAGGGAAGAGCAAGAGAATAAATAGAGCCTTGAATAACTGTTTAGAGCTGGTATAATGTACTCACCAATAGGAATTGACTTGTTATGTGGTAGAGAATGTGACTAGAAATGGATAAAAATCCAGACCATCGCAGGGCCAACAGACACACAACCATACACACACTCTCACTCACACCAAGGTGCACACTTGTGTTGTCAAATGTGCATGTCTTTGGACTGTGGGAGGAAACCAGAGCACCCAGAGGAAACCCACACAAACACAGGGAGAACATGCAGAAGCAACCTTCCTGGGCGTTGGGCTCGAACCCAGGACCTATTTGCTGTGAGGCAGACGTGCTAACCACTATGTTTCGTTATTGGAAAATAAATGTACTTCCTAGTAGTAACGATAACGCGGCGTGTCATGCCACAACTCTCCACCCAGTCACTGATTATTTTCCCACAGCAGCGCATTCTCAAGTGTTCGAAATGTTCCTGAACGTCTCCCTCAGTGCTCGATGAATTTACAGTGAAAGAACTAAATAAAACAAATGTCATTTCACATTTCCTCATCACAACAAAAAAATTGGAAATTGATATCTCAAGCCAAAACAAAAGCCTACTGTCTCGTCATTCATGATGGAGGCTACGCTACACCAGATTCCACCCGAAAGACTCTCAGGCTCGCCATTAAGCAGGTCCAGTTCTCAGATCCAGCTCGCCGGCCAAGCGGCAAATAGTTTGGCTGCACACTCTGTACCGCCTGTTTAAGTGCAGATCCAAAAAGAAAAAAAAAAAAGCATGCCTGACACTCACTCTCTCTCTCTCTTTCTCTCTCACACTCTAGCTCTCTTTATCATTCTTTCATCCCTTCCACCCTCACGCTCACTGGACACACATGAACTATCGATCTGTTTACACCGGGGCGGAGCGGTGTCTGCAGTGACGCTAAACAACAGCAGGAACTACAGCGAGGGGAAAAGCGAGGGACAGAGAAAGAGAAAGAGACAGAGAAGGAAAAGAGAGAAAGAGAGGGAAACAGAGAGAAAGGGAGAGAAGCAGAGAAAGAGAGAGAGAGAGTGAGGGAGAGAGACAGAGAGAAACAGAGAGAGAGACAGACAGAGAAAGACAGAGAGGAAGAGACAGACAGAGAGAAACAGACAGAGAAAGCGAGAAACAGAAAGAGACAGAGAGACAGACAGAGAGAGATACAGAGAGACAGTGTGAGAGAGACAGAGGAAGACAGACAGAAAGAGACAGACAGAGACAGTGAGAGAGAGAGAGAAAGCGAGGGACAGAGAAAGAGAAAGAGACAGAGAAGGAAAAGAGAGAAAGAGAGGGAAACAGAGAGAGAAAGGGAGAGAAGCAGAGATAGAGAGAGAGAGAAAAACAGAGAAAAGAGAAAAACAGAGAAACAAAGAGAGAAAGAGAGAAAAACAGAAAGAGAGAGAGCGAGAGAGAAACAAAAAGAGAAAAACAGAGAGAGAGAGAGAGAGAGAGAGAGAGAAACAAAGAGAGAAAGAGAGAGCAAAACACAGAGAGAGAAAATAAACACAGAGCTTCTCTGTGTATACGTCCAAGCCAGCACACAGCAGATGGTAAGACGGTTTAAAGGTGCCGTCTGCAGTAGTAAATTAATATTTCACGTCACTCTAATTGACTAACCTCACCTTTTAAACGGTTTATTATATTATGATTGTATTTCTGGAAAAATCAGCCTGAGAGACCTGATTCTCTCCCATTTGTTTGTTTTTAATCTTTACTCCCATGTAAACACTTCTGTACTTTTGTTCTATTAAAAAAAACCATTGCCTAAAAATAAATAAATAAATAAATAAATAAATATCTAATCTCACCCGACCCTGAGTGAAGGCGGGCTACACCCTGAACGGCTCACCAGACCATCGCAGCGCAAAAACACACACACACAACCATTCACACTCCAATCCGCACCAGGGGGGGAAATCTGGAACAGCCAAAATGTCTTTGGATTGTGGGAGGAAACCAGAGTACCCGGAGGAACCCCACACGAGTACGGGGAGAACACACATACTCCACACAGGAATTCCTTCGCTATGACGGACGCGGTCATCACTACACGACTGTGCTGCCCATGACTTAAAGTAATGCTTCAGCAAAAAGTTCGACTTAAAGGATTTAAACTCATCCCAGCTTTAATTCACTAATGAGATGCTTTGATGTCCGATGCTTCCCCAATGTCTCGACTATTAATAAAAGTCCAAAACTTTATATATACACTTTCTACAAGTGATAATTATACTACTACTAAGAATAATAACAAAATATTATGTAAATATAGTTTTTATCATTATAATTATTGCAAATAAATAATGTAAGTGCCGCAGTGCCGTAATGGTTGGTATCCACTTGTGGGTATCCAGGTTTTCTCCCACAGTCCAAAGATGTGCACATTAGACTAACTGACCTTTCCAAATTGGTCCTAGGTGTGAGTGTGAATGGCTGTGTGTGTGTTGGCCCTTCAATAGATTGGCGAGCTTGTCAGGTTGTACCCCGCCATCGCCCAGGGTCAGCTGAGATAGGCTCCACCCTCTATGCAGCCCTAGTAGTAGGATTAAGCGGTTTGAAAGATAAATGACTGAATAAAGTATTATTACTATAAATTACTATTAATTATTTATAGCAATGGCAGTGATAAACTAGATTTGATATCAGAAAAGAAAAACAAAAGCACATTTGGAAAATATTCATAAAGATTTGGGGGGGGGGGGGTATAAACATCGACATCACTGGGTTCATTTTTTACGCATTGATTTTTGTAATATTTTAAAACTATTTAATGAGAGATTTATTTATTCTGTATTTACACCTTATTATATTCATTATATTTATATCTATATTATACAAAACATACCTGAATGTGTGCAAGCTGCAGTTCTGTAGACATTGTGCTTTTAGCTGTGTGTATATTATAAAGAAGAAGAAGAACAAGAAGAAGAAGAAGAACAAGAAGAAGAAGGAGAGGATTATGAAATAAAAACAGAACACAGTGGTCCAGATGCTTCTGTCGGCAGGACCTTTTTTGACAAGTGACCTTGTGACCTTTAAACAATGTCACGGTGACCAATATACAATCCCACCATACACACCCCTGTTGGGGTCCAATACACCAAATTTGGTGATCCTACGATATTTCGTTCCAAAGTTATCGCACTAACAAATTGTACGGACGGAACCTGTTTCTAAAGCTCCTGGGGAGCTAAAATTACAATCCTATTTAGCAAGAATTCTGCTTTCACAAATTGAATTATAGACTCCGAGTCATCTGTAATACTTTCATCTTTCTGTTAACACTAGGCTTTGAATTTTTTGGAGGCGGGGTTAAAAGGAAAACAATGTTCAGAAAAAAAAAAAAAAAAAAAAAAAAAACCCTTAAGAATTTGGTCATGATTCCTTTTTACATGAAGGTTATTTATAAATTAATTATATAAAATACAGGGAAAATAAACATTACAAAGTCAAGAATTCATATACGTGTCGAACTGAGGGTCAGATCTTTATGCACCGGTATTAACATAAATAAACTTACATTTATAAATTTGAATATTTTTTCAACATAATGCTTGAGATGATCACTTCCATAACAGTCCAGCTTTCACCTAGTGTGGGTAGATATTTACACTTGCACTGTGTTCACAAAAACAAGCACATCTGCGTGACGTAACCAAAGAAGCCCAAGTGCTTGATCCAGATCAAAACTAAAGAGCTAAAAGACACACAGCAAAAAAGTCGTAAGTGATGCACTGCATTAGGAGTATGAGGGAACCGAAGGGTTCGTCTTTATGATGGATTTAAAGCGAATATGAGGTAGCGCCGATACTTGCTTCAGGACATAAGCACTGGCCCAGAACATACAGAATGATCAGCGCGATAATGTTCACTGAAGTGTTCATTACTTCTGATGAAGTGAGAATGACTTTATCAGCAGTGTTCTTGTGCATGAGATTAATCTGGGGGGTCAGAACAGGCTCCGGGCTCGGCTTATTTAGAGTGGGAAAACATTCGGCACGAAAGGAAAAATATGCCCCGACAGTAACACCACCAAGGCAGCTCCATACACAATAGGCCGCACTGTGTTCTGACTCCTTTCTATCATAACCAGCATTAACAGTTTCAGCGGTTTGTGCTACAGTAGCATGATGGTGCTACTTAAAGAGTATCGGACATCCTTACGGCATAACTTGTGCGTATGTAACACGTTTAAGTGATACAGATGCTTATTTTAATGCAGTGCCAGCTCGGCTTTCCAGTCGTCAGTTGGTTTAGGAACAAAAAGAAATGTTTTCCGCGATGTCTGTGCTGGTTGTTTTTGCGGCTCAGCACTGGCCGATAATGTGCAATGATGCACGGGGATCAGTGAGGTAGCCCAGCCAATCCAACGAGTTCGTGTCACTACCAGACTGGAACAGCCAATCAGGAAGGCAACATGTCTCTGAGCATGCCCAAATAGCTTGTGAATAGCTAGTAACGCTAATTCACTACAGGCACCCTTTAAAGAAAAATGTCTCATCACTGAGAAGGAAAATTTGGTTTTGTAAGGAAGGAGTCTCCAGTGTTGAAACTTGTAACAGTCTTCCACCATGCAGAACATTTTCAAGAGGTAGTGAAGGAACAGCTGTCTGTTGCAGTTATAGAAGTAACTAACTTGATATGTGGATGTTCGGTTGATATTTCATGTAAACGATATATAGATTTACGCACTGTTAAAAGCGAAACTCCCGATAGATGTCTCTAGTGAGAGGTGTCCGATTCTGGGTTGGCTTTTCACTACATTTCCTTTCACTACCTGATTTCTGCGTTCATTTGTGTCACCTTCCCCCGTTAGTTTAATTATCCGTTCAACAAGTTCATGTTTTGTCAAACTTCTGATGTCAGCATTTGCTCTACAAACATTCATTTACCTGGAAGTCTGCCTGCCTACCTGATTGTGTGTTTATAGCTGCCCCGTCAGTAGGTTGAAGCTGATTGGCTGTTATGTATCACTGACTTGCATGATGACAGGCAGAGAGAGGAAAAAAAACCCCAGAAATAACAGAACTGAAACCCAAACAATAAAGGCTCATACATCACCACTCAGACTCGCACAGGATAAAAAGTATCACTGACCGGCACGGTAGTGTACTGGTTTAAACATCCACCTCACTGCAAGTTCAAGTCCCAGGTTTGGTGTTTCTTTTTGCGTGGGTTTCCTCTGGGTACTCCAGTTTCCTTTTACAGTCCAAAGACATGCACTTTAGGCTAACTGGCTGCTCCACATTGACTCTAGATGTTGGTTGGTGGATGGGTGTGAGTATGAATGACTATGAGTGTGCTGGCCCTGCGTTGGTCTAGAGAACTGGTCCAGTGTTGGCTATGATAGGCTCCAGCCTCCCTGAGACCCTAGTAGGAGTAATCGGTTTGGAAAATGAGAAAGTGGGTAAATTACATCACAGTGTGACTCTTTGTCAGTCATTGTTACTGACAGATCGGATGTTAAAAAATCTTCACTTTTAGCGATCGTGTGTGTGAAAGCAGATTTTTCACTGGTATTTTCCACATGCTGCTCCTGTTTTGCAGGTAATTTGATAGTAAAATGTAACACAGTTCACATAACACAATATCATGTTTTTGCCTTTCCGTGCCAAGACAAACACTGGCCAACTGTCACCTTCACACTTCTAAAATAAGCTATGTGTAATCTAAACATGACTCAGTAATGGTGTAACGATGCTATGCCGGTACCTAATGTCGATAATGCAATGAAACATTCATCAAAGATGAACCCGCTTCAGAAAACAAGGCTGGACTGGTAGAAGCATTATCCCAGCATTGTGACAGAGGAAATCTAAAACACAGACAATCTGGACATCATTCAGACCAAGAAACCACACAACAGGACAAAAACACACACCTACACATACTCACACATACTCACGTCATGGAGAAGTTTACTGGAGAGAAAGTCCAGGGGAAAAAAAAAATAAAAATAGACCACAGGGCCGTTCCAGACGCTTCTGACGAAAGGACCGTTTCATAATATGCCGATATAGAAACACGCATACCAAGTTTGAAAGCCCCAGCTTCAGCGCGCAGCAAGTAAATGTCCAAAAACCTAATATACAGTTTTGCTTCTGTGACCTTGAAAAGTAGGTCAAGGTCACTCACACACAAACTCATCCTAGCACTCATAGTAGTGAGCCAGCGTACCAAGTTTGAAAACCCCAGCTTCAGCGCACGGCAAGTAAATTTCCGGAAAATAAAGTGTGACAGACAGACGGACAGACAGACGGAACTCATTGCTATAGCTCCCGAGCCACTTTGTGGGCGGGAGCTAAAAACTCTTCTCCACCATAAACACTTTAAAAGCTGCACTTGGGTCGTTTTCAGCTGATCAACAACCTGACGTGTTTCTTACAGTATACTTAACACCCGGATCAGAAATTCGCTACTGTTACCACAGGCTGTCGAGCTGCTCTTCCCTGAATCCCCCCCTTTTTTTTAAACAAATATGTTTTTCCGTCCACCGCAGTGATCCTGTAACACGTGCACGCTGTGTAAATCTACACTGCTGCTGCAGTTCCACATGGCCACCTCGAGTGATGCATCAGTCACGAAAGCAGCGCTGGTAAACAATGACATTCGTTCAGGCAGTAATTAGTCCGTTGCTTTATTCACCCAGCACTCTATTCCGAGTTTGTGAGCTTGGTGCAATAAGGATTGTTTTTCTTTTACGTCTCGCCATCAACACTGCTCTTTTTGTATCTGTCCCACAAGTGTAATACAGCACTGAAAATCATCCCCAGCTTCACACAGCTGCAAACAAACATATCGCAATATACAGTATACTGTAATATAACACTTATAACGCACAGGCCAAAAATATGTACATTAGGCTAACTGGCTGTTAAAAGACGCTCCTAGGTGTGAGTGGTTGTGGGTGTGTGTGAGTGTGTTGGCACTATAATGAACTGGTGAGCTGTTCAGGGTGTACCCAGCATTCGTCCCAAATCGGCTGAGATAGGCCTTAGCCTCAGTAAAAGAAGAGGAACACTGGGGCACAAGTGAAACAACAGCAAGAAACATTTGAACATTTGGAATTACGTGCACGTTTGACCCTAGGTGTGAGTGTGAATGGTTTTGTGTATGTATATGTGTGTGTATGTATGTGTGTGTGTGTGTGTGTGTGTGTTGTGCTGCAATGGCTTTGCGACAGTTCAGGGTGTACCCCCCTCCGAGACCCTAGCTGCTGGGCAAATGAGTGACTGAGTGTTCCGCCCACTTCTGTTGGAATACATGAGAGCTGGGAATCTACCTAGAAAGCCCGGGTTGCGTGGCTTCCGTTCACAGAAAGTCTGGTCGTATTAAAAATACTGTGGGTCGGTGAGTGACAGATCGATTCACCCGTTCCAACTATGAAGGCATCTGTAAAGCACACACAGCTTACGGGATGCTACGGTAGATTTCCCTGAAGGTAGAAATCTACACGGAACAGCGCCTGTCACGTACGCATCGCAGTTAATGCCAGTTGGCATGACAGCCACTGTAGTTACTGCTGGTAGACATGACGGCTGTGACGTATGCATCACAGACAATCATGTTTCTCAGGTAGGTGTATATTTCCTCTGCTCATATTCTTGGGACGTCCAAAATACGTTGAAATGGTCACGGAACGGTCACGTTAATCCCAGCTATGGTGCTCACGTATGAGCTGGCTATGTGACACCGTCGCTTTACTCCTATAAGTATGGTGTAATAGGTTATATGGTGCAATACTGCCAATTTTACCACAAGTACGGTGCACAGAAATGGAGATCTGCTCACTAATCCAGGGATTTTCAATTTCTTCATTTTCTTTTATTCCTTTTCCAGCAAAGAAGAGCCTTCAATTAAAAGAGTCGACCCCCCTCCCCCTTATGATCACAAACCATTAAATTTCATAAGTACATTCCAATTATTATAAAAAAAAACTTCATTAGGCAAATGTGTCGCTTCATTTTTATAAGCTTACTGTTCCTGAACTTTTCACCCAAATAACCCAGACCTCGTTACGCAGGAACAGAACGTCGAATCAGAACACACATTAACAGCTCTATTCCTAGTGTTTCTTAGTAGGGTTGGTTTGACTGGAGTCCACTTTGAGAACAATGACTCGAACTAATTCGTAAATGTTTTAATGTGCGCTTTGATCAAGCTGACCAACTGCAGATGCTCCAGATGAGAGCTTCTCTGATTGTGATGCTCCAGATGAGTTTCTGTGATCGTGACGCTCGAAATGAGAGGTTCCGGATGACTCACGACACTCACACGATCCCACAAATGGAAATCATTTGAGATTTAATAACGCAGGCCAACACATAACCATATCAAATGAAGGGTTCGCCAGCTGGGGTTTAATATATCACAAGACATACTGCAATCTCAATGTGTAGCAACAGGATGGGTTTTTATTCATATTATGGCTGTCTTTGCTAAATAAAAATCAGCTTTTAAACACGGATATGAAACAGTACAATCCAACCGTGGGTCTAACATTTCCAAATCGACTCATACTAAAACTGAATTGCTGCAGAAATCTTCACTGCACTCATAATCAAATCGTATTTGGCAATGAATGTCTTGCAGATGGGTTCTGGATCAGTGTGCAGCTTACAACCCTTGCCTGGCTGTGCAAACTTCTGAACTGGGTTGCTAAACTAAACTGGGTCATCTGGCAAAAAACGAGCCACTTTTTATTCCCCTGAAGAAAACCATCATTAAAAAATCCTCACTACTTTCTCTCTTTCTCTGACAGAGACAGCTGATTGGCTGAACCTCTGACCCGAGATTGGCACAGGAGATGCTACTCGGTGGCCAGAAACACTGACGAACGTGAAACTGCTCCACAAGCCAAATGCAACAGTCATTATTTTCAAATTCTTGGCGTTAGTGTCAGTTTAACATAATTTTCAGAGAAGAACTCTGAATAACAAGAGGGGGAGAAGAGGGCAGCAGGAGATAGTTCCTTAGCAACTTGGCCGAATTCGAACCAAAATGAATGCGCGCCAACATAAATAAACAAATAAGATCCTTGCTAATAAATGTCTGACTTTACATATCAGCCAAGTAAAATAATAAAAAAATAAATAAATGGTTGGCAGCTAACTAGCCTG
The DNA here is from genome assembly GCA_030014195.1 of Neosilurus mollespiculum. Classification (NCBI taxonomy): domain Eukaryota; kingdom Metazoa; phylum Chordata; class Actinopteri; order Siluriformes; family Plotosidae; genus Neosilurus; species Neosilurus mollespiculum. The sequence continues at coordinate 25,890,583 of JAQMYF010000007.1, forward strand.
TCACCTGCATGCTATTATAACATGTATTCGTTAGCTGAAGGTTATCCTCAGTTTCTAAACATATTTTTGAGCTCAGGGATTAAAGTCTGATTCCAGTTAAAATACACATAATTAACTATTCGGAAACACAAATCTGCATTCGGTGTAGTTCATTATGCATGCTACAAATATATGACCAACAACATAATGATATTTGACGTACTATACAATAGTACTGTAAAACAATGAGAATACCCGTCTTTGTGTTCAGATTTAATTTCTAAGTAGGTGTGGCTTAAATCTAAAGGGTTTCCAGTCAAATTAAATATGAACCCTGGGAGTGGTGGAAAATGCCAGCAGCAGCAGTGTTAGCATGGTCTCAACTTCAGCTACATCACTTCAGTTCATAATGTGTTTTAACTAGAGATTGTATGGGATAATTCCTTTTTTATTTCTGATATTGAAACAGGTTTAGCTAGTTCTATATCCCTCACCCTGGGTTTACACTGGGGCACAATGTCTGCGATCTCCGTGATTTTAGAGAATTTGTGAGGAGTGTGGGGGGTTGTGGGATCAAATCATGATGATCTTAAGGGAACTTGGTGGATTCGGGATGATCTCGAGGGGACTTGGTGGATTCATGATGATCTTGAGGGAACTTGGTGGATTCGTGATGATCTTGAGGGAACTTGGTGGATTCGTGA
>JAQMYF010000007.1:25892387-25910858 GCA_030014195.1 Neosilurus mollespiculum
GATCTTGAGGGAACTTGGTGGATTCGTGATGATCTTGAGGGAACTTGGTGGATTCGTGATGATCTTGAGGGAACTTGTTTCAGAACCTCAATGCTGATCCCTCCCTGAATATTCAAGTACCTGGGTATGGTTCTGTTCCTAAAAGCACCAGTGTTACTACATAGCTGACAATTCTAGAGCCTGAGCATTGGTTTGCAGCTGAGAATTTTAGAGCAGCAGTATTGTTCTGTCCAAGAAACGTCTACTGATACTGTCCTGTTCCAAAATGTCTAGAAATGGAGAGTCCTGATACCTATCAAGAAAATGATAGAAACCCAATACTGTTCCATAACACTGGAGTTTTCCAAAACAAGTACTGTTCTCTAATTGTAGACCCACTTTGCTTTGAGTATCGGCCTGTATTTAAACATTCCGGATCCCAAGTGTGGTGTAGCACCTTCCAATCTGGTATTATTTCATTGAACATACCAGAGTCCTATTACTGTTCTGCGTCTTACTTGGCTAGAACTTCAGCTGAGTGAGTTCTAGAGATTCGGGATCGGTTTTAACACAGAGGAACCAATAGGAGTAGAGGGCCGAGCCTCTTCGACGCTCCACTGAACAAATAAAGCGAGTGAAGAGGAGCCCACCTCCGCCTCCTCGTCCGACCGGATTTATTACAGCACATTAGCAGCGCAGGAATTCCAGCTGCTGCCAAACTCAATATTGACTCCACAGGAACCGAAGGATACACGCAGCAGATCAGTAATGCTGCATGCAAACAAACACAATGAGTTCGGCTTGGGTTTTATGGGCAATGTGCTTAAACGACCCGGACCTGACCTCCGTTCATTAGGCTGAGAACATTTAGTGCTTTGATCATCAGTGTTAATAGATGGAAATGTAGCAGGGCCTACTGTACGACTCGGGGCTCTCTGTTCATAAACTCACAGCTGTAATGGAGTACTTTTGCCAAATTCTGACTGGTGCTTTAATGGACATGGGAAGATAAGAAATGGATGCCTTCTGCAGAGTTATCAATTTTTCAAAACGTCCGTTCCATCCCTAAAGCTCGACCCACCCATCCGCCCTTTCACTGCCTGACAAGCATCAGTTACAAATCTATCTGTCTGAGCTGCCCTAATCGAGATACACAGAGTCCTCTCTTTCCACAGCTCTTTAGGTTCACACACTCATACACACACACACACACACACACACACACACACACACACACACACTTTATTTTTTGAAGCACTTTCCACAGCCGTAATACCAATCCTCATCAGGTCCTCAAAGCTCTAATTAAGAAACAATAAAACTGCTTCTAAACAAATACTGTAAACATGTTAATTACTGTGCCTTTTTTCGCTTTTGCGTTCCTGCCCTTTAGTGGTGGAACAAACTTCTTTTGCTGAACTGCCCTGTCTTTGAACTTTTTAAACTCCTCCTTGGCACCAAACCATATTTATACATCTTTAATAGCAATGCAGAGAAAATGCAGCAGATTTTATCCAAGCGTAAAAATGTAAACGTTATAGAATGGTTAGATGGGTTTTAATATTTAATATTGGTATAGGACAATAACTTGGCATTAAAATGATGCATCTCTAGGGGCAGGGGTTCGATATGGAGCTTGGGTTACCTTCTGTGCAGCGTTTCGCATGAGTTTCCTCTGGGATTTCCTGTTTCCTTTCCATCCAGAAAAAAAAAAGGTTTAGTGGGTGGGCTGACTATGCTAAATTAGCCCAAGGTGTGAATGCGCATGTTTGATGCCCTGTGATGAACTGACATGCCATCCTGGATGAGTTTTTTTTTTTTTTTTTCAGCTTGCACCCAGCGCCGACTGAGATTTCATTGTGTTCTATCGTGTGGATCAAAAGGTTTATTGCAAGCCACGCTGTGTGACATGGATCTTATAATCGAATTAATCTGGGTACGATATCACGTTTCAGACTGGGAGGAATAGTGATCAGCACGTCCGCCTCACAGCAAGAAGGTCCTGGGTTGGAGTCCTGGGTTCGGGGCGTTTCTGTGCGGAGTTTGCATGTTCTCCCCGTGCTTGCGTGGGTTTCCTCCAGGTTCTCCGGTTTGCTTCCACAGTCAAAAAACATACACCTCAGGCTACCTGACTGTTCCAAATTGCCCCTAGGTGTGAGTGAGTGTGAATGGTTGTGTGTGTTGGCCCAGCGATGGTCCAATGAGCTGTTCAGAGTGTACTCCGCCTTCGCCTAGTGTCAGCTGAGATAGGCTCCGGCCTCCCCGCAACCATAATAGGTAAGCGATGTACGCAGACAGTATAATAACAACATTTACTGAATCAAAGGCTGTAACACAAGTCACTATACAAGAAATTTAACGGTTACTCCACAACAGTTCAGCAACATTATCATGAATATGTGATAAATGTGACGTCCCAATATCTGATGAGAGGAAGTGGAATAACTGCTTTACTCTTTTACTGGATTGTGAGAAATAATCCATTTTTCATTATTTTAATCAAATTCCGCAAATTTAGAGCTAGCATGGAGTCTCGACACACTTTAGGTTGTGGCAGACCAGTTCCAGTGCCCTCCACACTGTGGGTACAGACAGAAGAAAAGCCAGTGCACTGTTGCAGCAGCAGTCACGCAATGAACTGGTCAATGCTAACTGGTTAGCATTTTGGCATCTCCGGCCATCTTTGGCTGCTTGCAACCTCTCTCAGAGTGTTTATGAAGCAACAACCAATCATATCGCCAAGTTTCTTTCACACTCTTCGGACATCCAGAAGAATGTATCTACACGGTGAATAGAAAGAATTATTAGTAGCTAATACACTTTTTTCTGAATCATTTGATTAGCCTAAGAGGTAAACTCACTCTCAGTGCACTTTTCAATGCCCATAAGCTTAATCTTCTCCCACCAATCACATCTTGACTGGATCATCTCAACCTGGACTGAGATGCGAACATCTCGTTGAGCGAGCTACCTGGATGAGAACTCCCATGTAGAGCAAATGAACGAGTTCACCATGCTATATCCTCACCATACCGTGATGTAATGCAGTAAAGTTTAAGGGTAACCTATAGGAAAATTTGTTTGGTGCAGTTAGCACTTTAGCTGTGACGTTATTTTGGTTTTGCCAAATTTGGAGCAATAAACCAAGTTATATATGTGCACAGAGGTTTGTACACTGGGAGTTTCATGGTAACAATAAACATTAAAAACCACAGGCATAATCCTGCACACCACACTGCCCATTTTATGCTGCTAAATTTATACTCAAATCAGGATATAAATAAATAAATAAATAAACAAACAAACAACTTGTGCCTGCACATATTTGAGATCTTCTGGAGTTGCAGTAAAACAACCAGGTCTTCAGAAATCAATCCAGACAAAGCAGTTGGGTTAATGGAGGATGACGCAAATTCCAATTTAAACTTGATATACATTAGACCTCACTGAAGTAACCCTGCCCAGAACACTCTCTTATGTTCTAACACCCACCACATGTTCAAAATCTCACCGTGTAAACAGAACCACCTGATTCGCTTCAAATAGAAAATGATCCATAGACAACAATGTGTGTATCACATATTCGACTATCAATGCATGCCTACTAGGCGTCTACTATCCTTTTCATTGCAATGATGCATCAGCAATGCTGTGGCTGTTCCTCTATTATGCCGACGCACACTGAAATGATTCTTAGCCCTAAGTTACGTGGATGCTTTTGATCATACATCGATAAAATCCTCCTCTTTCAGATTATGAATCTATTCATGCTCTCTCCCCACATTTTCTATATTCATTTGGATCTTGCTGTTTGTATGCTTTTATAAGTTGTATTGAATAGGAGCATCTGCCACAAGACTAAATGGAAAAAACGTATGGTCTTGTGACGTTGCTGTCTGAAAGGCTCCATTGTTACAGGACCAAAAACTGCTCCATTAAATCCACTTAAAAGGATTCCGCAAGCTCAAACCTGCCCAATACGTACAGATTTAACATAGAGGTGAAGCAACATCAGAATTCTTAGACGAACCTGGAAATGAAATTCACAGCACGTTGGTTTCAGGTAGAATCAGATGCTAATAGCAGGAAAGCAAATACCGGAGTAAAACATATATTATGTCCAGTAGAGAAGACATCTCATATGCACAGCACATCGGGCGGATTTGGTAAATATGATGAATTGTTTTTAACTTGAAAAAAAGGTTTAGCTTTAACCTAAACCCTTTTTTCAGAACTTCCAGTCTAAAGCCACTTTCTGACTCATGGTGATAGCCCCCCCCACCAAAAAAATAAAAAATAGCCCAATCGGGAGGGATCCTGCCTGAACTGGCAACACGGAATGACTAGCTGCTGCTGTTTGAATGCATTAATGATGAGACGTGGAGGAGAGCTGAGAGAGGAAACACAATCTATTTCTATTTCTCTACTCCAGCTCTCTTTCTGGAATGATTTATTATGAAGGGCTTTTTTTTGTTGTTTTTTTGTTTTTTTAAACTTGGTAACAATTTTAGTCCAAATTTTCAGCGTTTTTACACTTTCGAATAAAAATCTACCTCTTTCCTCCTCTTTACTGGACAAAATTTTAAATATACTGTTAATTTAGCATACAGGTGAGGCTTTACGGTGGCACGGTGATGCAGTGGTTATCACGTCCGCCTTACAGCAAGAAGGCCTGGGTTCGATTCCCGGGCTCGGGCCTTTCTGTGTGTAGTTTGCATGTTCCGGTTTCCTCCCACAGTCCAAAAAAACATGCACAGTAGGCTAATTGGCGGTTCCAAATTGCCCCTAGTTGTGTGTGTGTGTGTGTGTGTGTGTATATGTGTGTTGGCCCTGCGATGGCCTGGTGAGCTGTTCAGGGTGCACTCCGCCCTCGCCCAGAGTCGGCTGAGACCCTAATTAGGATTAAGCGGCTTCGAAAATAAATGAAGCTTTACAACACAGGGCTGGAATAAACACTTTTTCATAATATTAGCTCACTAAAACAGGTTTACGAGCTAGCTCGCTTGAAAAATGCTAATTCATATCAGCTAGGTATATCAGAAGCTGCCGGGGCGCTGCGTGCATTGCTGGTCCAGCCTGGGGTGGAAGTCCGTGACCAGCAAGTAGCGGGTACCACATTACATCACGTATTTTTGTCCATTCACAAATCTTGTGCAAATACCGGAATCCTGGTACTACTGGGTTTAGCCAATCACTATCAAAGGTGATATATGTGGGTCTGTTTCTGGTGAAACATCGAACTGATCAAGATATGAAAGCTCTCAAAGTCAACATTTGAATTGAAGCCAAAATTTTGAGTTAAGTACCTGATGGCACGTTGTTAAACCACATGCCAAAGTACCTTATATAACTGGATTTTAATGCAAAAGACTGGATCTTAGAATTCAAATTACCAGCTGAGTTATTCACTTTGCAAAATGGTGTATCTGGTTTGAAGGCAACTTCTGCTTGTCTCTTGCAATTATCTGCCAGTTATTTCCCTTTTTAAATAGCAAATTACTAACACCACAAGTATTTATGATTAATATCATGATGTTGTATGACAAATATAGTACATATTGTTACATATTAGGGGCGTAGCCCAGGTCCCAGCCCCCTGCTCACAGGTTTTCCCAGAATGCTAATCCAGACCAGGCTCTCTTCCAGAGTTCAAAATATAAAATATCTTCACAACCAATGACAACATGTAAAAAAATTCAAATAGCATATTAATCCTAAAATAAAATGCAAACTAATGACACAAATTACAAAATATAAACACTTTTTTTCTCTGACATACCTATATTAGATAGTAATTCTAGTCAGATCCTACGGTTGGAACATAATTTGAAGTACACATCTGAAATTAATGCTAAATGCTATTTTTTTTAAATCCAGCATCTGTTTGTCAGTTTGTCTGTGAACAAAATCCTGACCACATTCATGCACGGATTTTCATCAAACTTGGTGGGGACACTACCATACCCGAGCACCAGAGATCACAGGTGAAGGTCAGAGCAAGGTCACCAAATTTACGAGATTTAGTGTTCACACTAACATATATGCCGTTACTCATCTCACTCATTTGGTTATTTTACTTATCTTATAAGTGCCGTGGAGAAGCTGGAACCTATCTCAGCCGACTCTGGACGATGTCAGGGTACACCCTGAACAGTTCGCCAGACCACTGCAAGGCAACACACATACACAACCATACCCACACAGACTTACACCTAGAGGCGATGTGGAACAGCCAGTTCCTACTTCAACTACATGGATAAAGTACCACTTTACTATTTTATTAAATTAAAATACAAAAATGTCAATGCTACCTAGAGTTAGCGACAAATCTCACAACAACGAGGCTAATGTTTGCCTGTAGGAGATCAGACTAAAGCATTCAACATCCATCCTGGAATTACACCCTGAATGGGACCCGAGTCCAGCCCAAGGCACCAGTCAGAATTTGGGGTAATTTGATGCAGCGAGAAGGAAACCAGTCAACCCAGATGAAACCCATACATACACAGGAAACTCAACAAAGGCAAAAACCTGAGCTGGGGACCTTGAAGTCATAAGGCATCCGTGCTACATGTCACACACACACACACACACACCCCTTGTCTATCGTACACTTCATTAAACACCAAACTGTTTGTACAGACATTTCAGTTATTGTGAAATTCGGTAGAGATTTCTTTCTTTCATCCCCACTCAAGTCTCGGTAATGACGTGACAAGTAACACAATATTTCGGTTGGCTGAGGCTCTCCTAACAAATTCCTAACAAAACAGTGGAGCCCCAAATGGTATTCAACCATTACAAAAGAAAACAGTTGGAGTTCATTAGACTTTAATGTCCAGCTACAGCCAGAGGAATAACAGTGAAGAGATTTATAGCGAGACAGAGTGATATGGATATTAGGTCATCATATCAGGAAGCTCTGCTTCATTCTGGACGACAATTTTGGGGAAAGCGACACTCGTGAGACATGAGGGGACCTGACCTAGGCGCAAAAAAAAAGTCCTGCATGTACATCAGATGGCCCTGAAGGCATCACCAGATCCAGAAAAATTACAGCAAACACTCATTCTTTTTATGGCCTTCTGCATAGAGCCACCATGTGATACGTTCGTGAATATCAGCTTACCAACATCTTTCTATTCTTATAATGCTGCGTTCTGAGACCAAGCTCAGCATTGTGTGTGTGTGTGTGTGTGTGTGTGTGTGTGTGTGTGAGTAAATTCAGTCAGATGTGAAGACTGATTTAGCCAGAGTGAGAACTGGTGCTCTGAGGCACACATGACAAGTCTCTCTCTCTCTCTCTCTCTCTCTCTCTCTCTCTCTCTAAATGCACACACACACGCACACACAGACACACACACATCCTTAATTATCACACGTTTTCCTCTTTGCACATTCCAGCTTTAGTGGAAGAGTAACAGCCCAGTGCACACATATTGAGATGAGGAGGAGAATAAAATGTGCACAAACCCAGCAGAGAGCCTACAGGGCAAACAGCTCTAATGAGAGTGATCAGCTCATGCTGGGGAATCCAAATTAGACTCCACCATGATGAACATCCTTTTTCAGCCTGGACCTTTTCTGCACTGTGTGCTGAGCGTACAGAAGTCTCCAGTAAAATCCAGATAATACATTCACACATCTTCAATCGCTGAATTTCACAATGATCCTGAACTTCACGTTTAGTCTCACAATGAAAAATTATATCTATCAGTTTTCTAACGGTATACATGTATATAGGTATAAAGTCTCCGATGATGTCCTATCAAGCATTTAGTTCACTGTGTAGGGGTGTTGGGCAACTCTCTGATCAGCCATAACATTAATACTTCTGTTACTAAACAACTCCATAAGACCTCTGAGGGTGTTCTGTGGGATCTGGCATTAAGCAGTTCGCAGCATGTCCTCTAACCCAGTGGACTCCATCCCTGTTCCTGGAGATCTACCTTCCTGCAGGTTTTTATCTCCAACCAAAATCTAACACACCTCTTTGACATGTTCAAGAACTTCATCAAGGCAATAACCGGGTACTCAGGTGTGCGTGAATAAGGTTTGAGATAAAACCTGCTGGAAAGTAGATCTCCAAGAACAGGGTTGGAGACCACTGCACTTGAAAGCTGATGATGCAGCCTTCATGGTTTGGACTTGTTTGTTACGCACATCCCAGAGATGGAGAATTTGGAACACCAGTGCTGTACTTGGTCTGCACCAATGTTAAGGTAGATGTAGTACATGCCAAAGTAGTTCCTTCCACATGAATTCTAGGACTCAGTGTTTCCCAGCAGAACACTGCCCAGGTCATCGCACTTTCTTCTGGCGGCTTGCCTTCTTCACATGGTCCATCCTGTTACCATCTCTCACAAAAGAGAGTGTGATCTCTCACAATCGTCACAGAAGTGATGCACCCAGCTGTCCGTGGCGCCAACAGACCAGTCCCGCCTTCTTCCATTGCTCCACGGTCCACTTTGGATGCTCAAGTGCCCATTGTAGGCACTTTCCATGATGGACAGATGGATAATCGCTGTTAACTCACAGTGGTTTTAATATTATGGCTGATTGCTGTACAGTATATTCATTCATTCATTAATTTTCTAAGCCGCTTAATCCTAATTCTGGTCGTGGGGAGGCTGGCGCCTATCTCGGCCGACTCTGGGCGAAGGCAGGGTACATCGTGAACAGTTCAGCAGACCATCGCAGGGCCAACGCACACACAACCTTTCGCACTCTCTCACACCTACGGGCAATTTGTAACTGCCAATTAGCCTAATGTGCGTGTCTTTGGACATCGGGAGGAAACCGGAGTACCCGGATGAAACCGGCACAAGCACGGGGAGAACATGCAGACTCCACACAGAAACGCCCGAGCCCAGGAATCGAACCCAGGACTTTCTTGCTGTGGGGTGGACATGCTCACCACTGCGCCACCGTGCCGCCCATGCAGTACATAGTGAATGATAAAACCGTTTGGTGTTTGATAATTCTAACCACTGGAGCTGAAAAAGCAGATAACATCATGGTACACCTTAGCAAGTGAAAACTTCTAGAGTAGTGTAGACGTGATCACGCATTTCATATTGAAGATTCATGATTACAAAACACAGAAACTGAGATTATTTAAATTATTTCTAGACTGGAACCAATTTATTCAAAAGATGTCTTGTCGAGTAAATCTGATGATCTGATCATGAAGAAGATCGTTTCATTAACTTTAAGTCATTTACACCTCAAATTCAGCTTTAATTTGTTTTGTTTTGCAATGTGAATAAATTTATAAATTTATATATATATTCATACACAAAATAATAGAAGTTATATTATCTCCTTGTGATATTGTTTGTACTGAAGAAAGCAACACAATTTTTATCCTCAGTGGTTTCGAGCTTCGTATATTGCCAGTATTTGTGGATCATTAATATTCAAACACATTCAAATGATTATTATTTTATAATAATTTATTTTTTTTTCCTTTTGTCTTCAGTCTGAGACCCCTCTGCCAATCCTTTTTCATTATTATTAACACAGACAATACGTGTTAGATTACATCCAAATAAAACTTTAACATGGCTGGCGTAGCGGTTAGCGCAACCGCCTCCCAGCAAGAAGGTCTTGGCTTCAAGTCCCGGGCTCGGATGCTTCCGTGAGGAGTCTGCATGTTCTCCCTGTGCTTGCGTGGGTTTCCTCCGTGACCTCCGGTTTCATCCCGCAGTCCAAAGACATGCACATTAGGCTAACTGTCTGTTCCAAATTGCCCCTAGGTGTGAATGTGAGTGTGAAAGGTTGCGGGTGTCCTGTCCTGCGATAGACTGGCGAGCTGGCCAGGTTGTACCCCGCCTTAAACCCTAGTAGGAATAAGCGGCTCCACAGATGAATGAATGAATCTGGGCGGCATGGTGGCGTAGTGGTTAGCATGTCCACCTCACAGCAAGAAGCTCTTAAGGGTCGTGTCCCGGGCTCGGCTCGGGTGTTTCTGTGGGGTTAACATGTTCTCCCCGTGCTTACATGGGTTTCCGCCGGGTGCTCCAGTTTCCTCCCACAGTCCAGAGATATGCACACTAGGCTAATTGGATGTTTCAAATTGCCACTAGGTGTGAGTGTGTGTGTTGTCCTGCGAGAGACTGGCGAGCTGTTCAAAATGTACCCCGCCTTCGCCCAGACACGGCTGAGGTACCCTCCATGAATGACTGCATGAGCTCTTTTTTTTAATGAAAGCTTTTCCTCAAACAAGCACTTTTTTCCCATAGGGACCAACGCAAACTCAAAACTGTCAGAAAATCCTATTCTTGTGTGTATATTTGGTCCCCACCAAGATATAAAACACATGCCCATGCCCACACACACACACACACACACACACACACACAGAATACAGCATGTGATCCCTGTTGGTGTAGCGTATGTGGGTTTATAAGCATAGCCCACTCCCTCATGTGTTTAGCAGCTGATACTTCCATAATAAACAGACCCATGCCACTACCGTGCTCCTGCTGGTGCAGGCCACACCCCTAACGTCATCACCCAATGAAAACAGAGTGTAAAAAAAAGAAAAAAAAGAAATTATAAACAGCGTTTGATACTCACAGAACTTCTGCAACTGCAAGGGTTTCCCCTAGGAGAAGGCCTCCTGAAGTGCTCCTGCTTCACACGCTTTCCTCTTTCCGTGTCCACTGATGTCCGTCTCCTTTACTACGCCACAAAGTCAGTCTCTCTCTCACTCTCTGTCTCCGTCACTGGTCCTGCAGCTCTCTGGAATCTGAGACGAGAGAAAAATGTCAGCAGTGAGGAGGGGATGTGGGTGTGCGTGTGTGTGTGCGTGTGTGTGTGCGTGTGTGTGTGTGTGTGTGTGAGTGAGAGAGTGTGTGTCCTCTCCTAGACAGGCCCTAAGACTACTACGCTTTTGTGTTTGCCAAGAAACCGGAAGGCTGTTACCTGGGAAACGTGTGGCATGGCAGATTTGGCAAGGTTATTTGAATGCCGAAGCCGAACACCACTGCAGTTTTGGCGAGCTCACGTTGTCTGAAACGCTGATCAGCGTGCAGTGACGCAGCACTTCACACAGCGACTCAGCTAGAAGTCAACACCGACTCAGGCCTCTAGTGAACTCCGAGAACCTGATCTCATTAGAAAATGTGGGCAAATTTGAACCAGCGTGGGTGTTGTGCTTTCATCCGGATGAATCCTGCCCCTGTTGCTAACCTTAACCTTCATAACTCAACCTCTGATTGAACTCTGACGACTAACCCAACACAAATCAGCAGGAACACTGGAGACAGACGACGGAGCAAATACTTCTGATGATCAGATTAATGATTGATAATCAGATCATGTGGTCTATAAATCATGTGACAATGTGAAATGCTACAGGACACATGATACACACCATAATAGGATGGCGTGTACACCTCTACATTCACATAATTATCTGATCAAATCCGGTCGGAGCAGCACAATGCACATCAAACATTCAACTGGAACCAGTACGTAAAGAGCCTCGTCCTAATATTCACACTCAGCCCTCAGGTCTTCCTTACTTGGTAAAGGTGCACTTAGCAGCACAAAGAAAGCTGTTAACACAGAATTGGGACAGTTTTGACTGCGTCACTAACTACGTCACTTCCTCGTGTATTATGTCATGCACTGACGAGCCACAGCTTCACGTCAGGTCATATTTGATATACCGCTATCAACTTCTAATCAAAGGAGATAACACTTTTCACTTACACTTGAAAAGAAATCTATTCATTACTCGTCGCTCTTCTCGGCTTTCCTGATCCTGTGTAATATTTTTTTTTTGCTATACTGTATTAATCCCACAAGGGAAATTATTGCCTCTGCATTTAATCCATCCAAGTGAACACGCACACACACTCGGAGAAGTGGGCTGCTGCACACACTGCAGCGCCCGGAGAGCAGTTGGGGGTTAGGTGCCTTGCTCATGGGCACTTCAGCCATGACGGTGGAGGAAGGGAAGGTGCAGCTCACTCCCCCACCGCCACACATTTGAACCACTGGTTCAGGAATCGAACCAGCGACCTTTCGGTCCCAAAGCCGCTTCTCTAACCATTAGGCTACGGCTGCCCCCAACCTAATAAAAATACTCTATAATAATATTATAATAATAATAATAATAATAATAATAATAATAATAATAAAAAAAACCTAATAGTAATAGCCTTCAGTGAAGTGAGGTCTTGCACACTTGTGGCATGAAGGGCACAACAGGTGCCCTTAGAGAACAACACTAGAGAACTGGGACACCCCAAACTTGCATTCCAGAGCGAGACCGTGCAACTGAGGTGGATATTGGGACCAGGGGAAGCTCTGCATGTGGGATATCCAAGGGTGGTAACACCCCTTTGTGTGACATCATCACAGAGTATGCAGTTCAATCAGTAGATGATAATGCTACAGAATGTATAGGTCATGTGACACACCGGCCAGACACTGTGACAACGAGGCTTCCTCCTTTTGAGCACTGCTATGTGGTTGTCTGTCCATTATTCCGACAAAAAAGGGGGAAAATGTGTGGCAGGGTTGATGATTTCTGAAACTGTTGTCCTCTGGGATTTTTACACATAGCACGCTGAGCTGCCTTGTTGATGAGAGAGATCAGAGGAGAATCACGCTACTGGTCTGAGCTGACGGGAAGCCTATAGTAACTCAAATAACCACTCTTTGTAACCATGGTGAGCAGAAAAGCATCTCAGAGCGCAAACCTTCAGGCAGATGGGCTTTAACAATAGAAGACAACATCGGATTTCACATCCGTCAGCCAAGACCAGGAATCTGTGGCTGCGAGTGACTCAGACTGAGTGAGAATATACAGAGTTTGCAGATTTTATTTAAAAATATTTATCATAAAACCTGTGAGGTTCTTTTTTAAGAAAAGTGATATAATTGTGAGGTGCTATAATTTATCATAACATTGTTATTACGTCATGATACCGTACTACTGATAATTAAAAATCCATGCAAAGGTAAAAACCGCTTACTCCCACTAGGGTCTCACAGAGGCTGGAGCCTATCTCAGCCGACAATGGACGAAGGGTACACCCTAAACCTTTACATTTTGACAGACGCTCTTATCCAGAGCAACTTACAATTAACATTTTTAATACAACTGAGTAATTGAGGGTCAAGGGCCCAACAGTGGTGGGGCTTCAACCCCCAACCTGCAGATCAGTAACTGATTGCCCAAACAACAGCCCTCCAGACTATCACGGGGTCAACACACACAACCATTCATACACTCACACTCACACCAAGGGGCAATCTGGTAGAGCCAACCAGCCTAATGCGTACGCCTTTGGAGTGAGGGAGGAAACCAGAGTACCTGGAGGAAACCCGCGTAAGCATGGGAAGAACATACAAAGTCCACACAGAAACCCAAGCCCGGGACACGAACCCTGGCCCTTCTTGCTGTGAGGTGGACGTGCTAACCGCTACGCCACCGTAGCACCCGTCTACACAAATTATTTATCATGAAAAAGAAAAAAAATGACAACTCAAAAGCAACTCAAGTCTACATCTCATATGAGTAATACATCATCCTACCACTGTGTACCCTTATCATGGCCAGTGTTTGTACTTTAGCAGTTATACAACACTAATAGGAAATGATTCTATCTGAATCGAGTGGTTCCGCACCATTTACTTCTCTCATATATCTAATTAGAAAGATAGCACGTCTTCATCTAACACAAAGTGTTGATTGCTGCATCTCTTAATGACTAACACCTGATACTGACTCAATTAGAACACTGCATAACGTGTAACGCATCATCACCGGTACTGCCGTCGGTCTGTGAGAACACACTGTTCCGTGAGCTTTATTATAGCGACATTACGAGGGGGCGCACGAGAACGCTGAGGAAAATAACTCACTGCAGAGAGCTACAACTTCTTCACACCAACCTGCTGTTGATTAATTTCCTCTATGAGCAAGCGCCAAAGTGTTTTATTCCACACTTCTTACTGCATTAAACTATATTCATTTTATTTGTCCCGTGCCCCCCCTCCAAACACACACACACACACACACACACACACGCCTTGTATCAGCTTAGATTGGCTTCAGCATGATGGCATGGTGGTTAGCATGTCCACCTCACCACAAGAAGGTCCGGGGTCCTCGGTTTCTGTGGGGAGTTTGCATGTTCTCCTTGTGCCTGCATGGGTTTCTTCCACGTACTTCGGTTTCCTTTCACAGACCAAAGACACGCACATTATCTTAACTGGTGTCAATGTCAATGGTGGTGAATGTGTGTTGGCCGTGCAATGGTCTGGTAAGCTGCTCAAAGTGTGCCCCGCCTTCACCCAGAGTCGGCTGAGATAGGCTCCATCCCATGACCCCACCCCACCCCACCCCACGACCCACATTTTTGGATTAAGTGGTTCAGATAATGAATGAATTAAGAAAAGAATATGGTTTAGTTTAAGGTGGTGAAACGTTCACCACTGGCCCAACACACACATACAATTGTTCACAATCACACATAGGGGCAATTTGCAACAGTCAATTAGGCTAATGTACATGTCTTTGGACTGTGGGAGGAAACCAGTGTACCAGGATGAAAACTCAAGCAAGAGCGAGGAAAACATGCAAACTCCACACAGAGACACCCTTGCTGAGCCGGAACCTTTTCGCTTACCACTACGTCACCGTGCCGCCCTTGAATTCAAACATATAATAAAAAAAGAAATCGATTTTGGAGGCAAAGTAATGGACAGCGTTTAAACTACTAAACTTTCACCAGCTATACTGACGTGCACGAATAGTCGGACACAAAATCAAAGCGTTTTGGGTTTTTTTTCATATTTTTATTGATTTTTTTTGATAGTCAGAAGTTTTGGCTTGCATTGAATCCTGGATGTCCACAGCAGGGCTAACTGATGAGGAAACATCTGCTCTGGAGGATGTCATCACTGGGCAAAGCAGGGAACAGCAGAGTCATATTCAGTGGTGATGTACTGCACGAGTGGTGCACAAAGAGCTGCCATTCACTGAGCAGATATGATTTCACACACTCCCACATGCTCTGTAGAACGCAAGTCAATCTAATTGTTATTACTGTTCTGCTGTTTTGCTTGGCATTTCCATTTACTCGAATCATGACAGTGAGCACACAGGAAATGCTCCTATTTTCACATCCACACCTATCAAACTTGGGATTTGTGGATTTGTGGATCAAACTTGTGGATTATTTTCTAATAACATCACGTCCTGAAGTGTTTTTTATTCCCTTTATACCACAGCAATTTTGTATTTAATAAAAAATGCCATCTATCCAATTATAGTTACATTAAATGCTACATAAACATTTGTGAAACACGCTCTTGATACCACTTACATTATGGCGGAGCTCCCGGTGCTGCAGGAACGGAGCACCGTTGATGAGGAAAAAGCATCTAACCATCGAGTTGCTTTTGGAAAGGCCATGCTTCGGATAGCCCATATCAAAAGACGAGTGCCAGAGTCCTTTACCATATGGAAGGGGGCCTGAAATTAGGTGGGTTGGTGCGGTTACATGCGCAGTGTGAGATTTCTGTGGGGCCTACAGAAGTCTGCGTAGGCACTTCGCTGTGGTACGTGTGCGTTGCAGTCGACTAAGGCGTAGTTTGATGTGTTCAGCGCTCAGGCAGGGTTACGGCGACCTATTTTCTTTACGGACTGAACACTGATTTTGGGATTTGGCTTTTTTGGGTTTGAACTTGCAAGTTTTGGTGATAGTGCAGAACCTGAAACTAGGTAATCACTGGCCTATCGGGGAAGCAAATTAAAGAAGAGAAAGAGAGAGAGAGAGAGAGAGAGAGAGAGAAAGAGTTGCTCAAAATGGCAGCTAACACATGCATAGAAACCTACAGCAGGAGTAGAGACACAGAAGTAGAAACTTTCTCTGAGATTTGCAGCACAGAACCCACACTCGACGATGGAACCCGACCAGCGGTATACGGTTCAGCTGTTGCGGACAGTAAAAGTGGCCATTATCCGGCATAACCTCATGGCTTTGACTGTGGCCAGTGGCACTGAGACATGTGGTGTTATCTTCTGTCACGCTTGGACAGATACAAGCTTTTAGATTTCTACAGTGCTTAGCTAATTTTAGGAACAAGTCAATGCAGCGTGATTAGCCAGGACACACGCGTGGATCTCGGTTCATTCTTTAAAACACTTAAAAATAAATAAATAAATAAAAACTAACCTACGTTTGATGTGTCAAGGTCCTTCGGAATAAATCAGAGTAGTAACAGTAACGGAGCTATCGCTACACTGTCGTTTACTCTCGACTAGCACACGCGGATTGACCTTACTTACATGCTTTGTGGCTCTGACTGAAATTAGTGGCTTGTTCAAGATTCCATACACCTCCTCCAGGCCTACTGGATCATCGTCAAAACTCAGGGATCAGAGTGTCTGACGTGACCCCAAGGGACGTCCAAACAGGGTGGAGCTTTTCTTGCTCGTCCTGACCAAAGCGAGAGATTTTTTAAGGAGGTGTTCTGGCGCAACAAGCTCTCCCGGCTGGCAGCGCTACACTCTGACTCTGGCAGTGCACCGTACAGCAAATATCTCACACCCGGGGTAAAGGAAGAGGGGAGTGTTTGAGAAAGACCTAAGCAGGAAAGAAAGAGAAATAAACAGAGAATTGAAAGGTATGCTGCGTCTTGGGAAATTAGTGTAAGTTTCAGCTTTAGCGCTGGCTCGGAGACGAGAGGAGGAACGAGTGCCAGTGTCCATGTTTCCATGCTATTGCTAGGCTATAAGCTGCAGAATGTGCCATGTAAACATCTCATTCCAGGCATGCACTCCGAATAAGGCCTCGAGTCTGGAGCGGTTACTACAACAAGTACAAATGGGGTATTATTAGAATTAGCCCTGTGAAGATTTATATACACATATATATATATATATATATATATATACACACACACACACACACACAGTATATGTAGGAATATATTACAGTAAGTATAAATAATGACCTCAAATTAAATATCTCTTCATATAAATTCTATAAAGCCCAGTAAACAAATAAACAAAACTAATTCAATATTAGGTGTGATAACTCTTTGCTTTAGAAATATAATAACATCAGGTCCAGTTTGTGCGGGTTTACAAGTACGGTAGTTCTGGAAATGTTGACTGTCACGCTTGATTCTTTAGTTGCACATAAATCGCAGCATTCATTCATTCATCTTCTGTACTGCTTAATCCTAATTAGGGTGGCGGGGAGGCTGGCGCTCATCTCAGCAGGGCAGAAACACGCTGACGGCGATGCAGCCTTCACTTAACAAAAGACAGCAATGGTTCTTTTACGTGCCTCTCACCACAGACATGGCCGGCCCAGTGAGAGACATGGCTAACTCAGTTAGCTGCACTGGGGGGACAGCAGTGACAACCTGGTGACAATGGGGCTTGAACCCCCGAATATGGGATCTATAATCCAGCATCCTACCACCAGGCCACCACTGCTCCTAAATAGCAGCAGCCTTCATTATATTTTTTATCTGAAAAATGGTTTCTTAAACGTTATGTGCTGCCTTCTTTATTGACATACCGTACTAACCTTTTTTTATGTAACGTTTCATTTTCTGCTGGAAAACTATTGACTGAAATTTTTATCATTTTACAGATTGAGTGAAAAATGATACATTGTCTGAAACCGTTCATTACACGCAGGGATTTTTAACACCCCTGAGACGGCCTCCCACCGAAACGACGCACCGCCGGGGCGGTGTCACGCCTGGGCAGGGACACTATAGATCGGTCGCTCCCCGCCTGGGGCCGCGTTCTTTGGTTATCGGATCGAGCCAGATGAAACCTAACGCATTGCCAGATGGAGCCAAATCAAACCTAACGTGGAGGATGAACGGCTGTCGCTTTAGAAAGAGAGTCGCTCCACGTGACCCAGGGAAGTTAGTCTCCGGCATGCGGCGTAAGATGAATCGAAGTGCGGTGGACAGGGATTTACCAGGCGTAACTGCGCACGGAGCGGCAAACAGTGCGGTTCCAATAGTTGTAAACGCTTCAAGGTCGGATTCGAGCACGACAGCGGGTGCCGCGCTAGCCCGACCTGCCCAGATAAAAAAAAAAGATTGGATCATGATTTGTTTTTGTGGCAATCGTGTGAAAATAACGATAAATATGGAGAAAAAAAAAAATTATCTGATTTCTACCTAAAACATGTACATAGTAATGTTCGTCTAGACGAACGATTTCAGGCAAGGTGTCAAAAAGTAAGCATCATTTTTCAGTCAGTCTCTAAAATTACTAAAAATTTCAGTCAATATGTACATCGCCTGAGTGAATCTGTCATTTCACACATTGACCGGTTCTAGACATTGACTGTAACATATTTTATATATATATATATATATATATTAGGGGTGCCAGAAAAAAATCGATTCATGTCTTAATCGCGATTCTTATTTATTAGCATTCTGAATCGATTCAAATTTTCAAGAATCGATTTTTAAGAACACGTTTTTTTG
>JAQMYF010000007.1:25913270-25933057 GCA_030014195.1 Neosilurus mollespiculum
AGAATGTAGTTACTCGTGAAATTGGCTCCCTTTGTTTGTAACGGTTATGAATCAAACATCGGTTTGAATCGAGAATCGATTCTGAATCGAATCGTCACCCCAAAAATCGGAATCAAATTGAATCGTGAGCTGTTGTTAGATTCACATCCCTTATATATATACACACATACATAAATACACACACACACACACACGTACAGCATTTAAGTTCATGGGAATTTGTAACCTGATACCACGTATATACGGAACACTGGATTTCTCAACGCTGCATTTTTGAGACAGAACTCTAACTGGTGGAAGGTTACTGTCTGTCACGTTAAATCCATCAACGAGGATTCTGTACCTAACTAATTAACACATTCAGAACTTTTTTTTTCTTCTTCCTGTCATTACCACTTCACTAATTGCCCATAATGATGAGCGTGGTAACACAGCCAGTGGGGTTGTAGTGGGCTCGGAGAAGGAAAGTGTACGTGCTGCTTGTGACTTGCACTTTCTGGCAACTCGGCCCGCCTGACTTGCACAATCCTCCTGAAAAGCTCTGCAGTATGTAAACAACACAATTTTGCAAGATGGCAGTTCACGCAAAGTACAGATGAATGCATTCTCCATGCTGAAATTGAAACCCATCCCTCCCTACTTCCCACCCTCCTTTTTTTTCTTGCTTTTTTTTTCCTTTTTCCATCAGTAGAAGATCAAGCAGCTGAAAATAAAGCAGAAGCGTTCTCAGAAATACGTGACGTTATACTGGTGGAACAGTGTTCTAACAGCTTCGTGCTTCTTTTAGAAAAGAGCTCAAGATATTAATCATGCCAGCAAATTTAGGACCAAAAAAAAAAAAAAAAAAAACAGAAGTTCACAGAGCATGAATATACACAGGAACTCGTCCTGATCAGTTTGAAGAAGAAGAAGAAGAAGAAAGAAAAACAGACTATTAATATATTAATATATCATACAGTGACTCCATAAGTACACAAGAGGTATAACTTTTGACTGCGTTGATGTCTCTGGTGGCCAATCTGATCTCAAATGACTTATGAAAGATGTGTGTGTGTGTGTGTGTGTGTGTGTGTTGGGGTAATCTCGTATGAGTTTCTTTCATGATCACTTGCTTCAGTGTAAGTGTACTGCTCCGGTGTAACTCATTACACTAACACATTGTTTAAAAAATCACTTGTAAAATATTTTACATATACTTTACAGTACCTTAATCCTAATCCTCATCTACCAGGTTCATATCTAGTTCACATATTTCAGCCCGAGATATCAGCTTTGGCTTCATGGCATTTCCACATTTAAACTCGGTTAAAGCTGGGGTGGGTGATATGGCAAAGATATCCTATGTCAAAATCTGGGGTTTATTGTGACTGCGGAGGTATCGTGTTTGTAGCACTTTAGTCCAAGATAAATTTTTACAACAGGGAAAATAAACTCACTCATTCATCAGCAGGGCCGCTCAATCCACTAGGGTCATGGGGGGGGTGGAGCCTATCTCGGCTGACGCCGGACGATGGCGGGGTACACCCTGAACAGCTCACCAAGATCATCACACAACAATTCACACTCACAATCAACAACCGTCAATCTGGAGCAGCCCGTTAGCGCGCCATTGGACTGTGGGAAGAAACTGGAGCACAGGGAGAACATGCGAACTGCACACAGATACCAGATACACCCGAGCTTGGGAATCGAACCCATGACCTTCTTGATGTGAGGCGGATGTTCTAACCGCTACACCACCTGAACGATGAACTAATTTATCATTTGCGATTTCTGAGATAAACAGCAGTCTGTTTCACAATATAACCGTCTGTAAGAAACAGCCTACAAAAACAGCAGCAGTACAGTAAAAAAAATATTTCCTGTGAAAGGGTTTGGATAGTTTCACACAAACACTACTCGAATCTAAAGTGATAATAAGCATTTTAAATAAATCGATGTAACACTTTTAGCTATTTTAACTAAACAGTAAAATATTAAAAGTAAACAATATTTAAAAGCTTTGCACTGTTTGTTTCTCTAAAAAAAACTATCATGCATAACTTACCAATGAATAAAATGTTCTAGCGCTCCAATCGAAACCACACATGCCACATGAAATAGTTTTCATTACTTACATTTGTTTTTTGTTTTGTTTTGTTTTGCCTTCACTCAGCATTATCAGCTGGGCTACCAATTACTTGTTAGGACACTGACAGAGAGAACTGAGTGGATAATGCCTGATTCAGAAAGTCACACACACACACAGTCTGGCGTGGTCACTTGGAGCCGGCGGCATCATCACCGTCATGTTTTTAAAAAAAATGTCAGCCAAAAAAATCCTTGATTTAGTTTCCCTTTCTTGTGTTTCCACGTAACATACACTAAAACTCTGCATGAGAATAAAAACCCACTGTTAGAGTGAGGTCTACTTATGTTTCCATTAGTGTATTCTAAAAGTCTGAATGGGTTTAAAAAGACGTCGGTAGCTACACAGTGCTTAACTCTGCTCAAAGCGCGCAAACCTCACCTGACCTGCCTTTGTAACGGTTAAAATATATAAAAATAAACTATACAAATCTTGATTCCGTTTGTTTTTTATGTTCCTGTGTAATTTATACTGAAAAAACATTTATTCTACTTCACCTTCAGCGATTAATTGTTTATATTTTTATATACTGTATTATTCCCGCAAAGGAGGCCTCAGCATTTAATCCATCCAAAGTGAGCACACACACACTCGGAGCGGTGGGCTGCCACACACAGAGCAGTTGGGGGTTTGGTGCCTTGCTCAAGGGCACTTCAGCCATAAAGGTGGAGAAAGGGAAGGTGCAGCTCACTCCCCCACCTCCACACATTTTTCCTGCTCGTTCGGGAATCGACCCAGTGACCTTTCGGTCCCACTAGGCTACGGCTTCCCCCCAAGAAATTACATAGGAACATAAAAAAAATAACGGAATCAAGATTTCCTCAAGCACGTCTTCTCGAGCAGGTAATCGTTAATTATTGCCTACATAAATAAAGCCTGAATACCCAGAGTGCGACCTTTACACTAATTGGATTCAACACATGAACCACTAATTTAGTCAATTAAATATTGAAAAAAATAATAAAAATAATTAGTTGACAATGACAACGCATTCATTGATCTTCAGGCAGTGCTTTCATACAGTGCTTTGGAGGTGAACCTGTAGAACCAAAAATAAAAACACACGTAGGCAGTGGGAGAACATGCACGAGAGCGCCGCACGAGAGCGCCGCACGTTCGGTTATCCGAAGGCCGGACGGAACCCCGGAGCGGTGTTCTGGCATTACACGACTCCGCAGCCCCGATGATAAACCGAATCATTTTCAGTCAGCCAGTTTTCTCTTCCTGACATCCATGAAAACATCCAAAACACTGCAGTGTATCAAAGCACACTGGTGCTCGGTTCAATCATCGAGGGCCGTGAAACAGGTGAGAGCGGTGGCAGCGGTGTTGTGCAAGCCTGTAACGAGTTATTTACATTTATTCATTTGCCAGACGCTTTTATCCAAATCAGGGTACAAGTGGGGATCCAATCCAAACACAGAACTGAGCTGTCGAGGGTTACTGATTTTGCTTAAAGGAATACTCCACCCTGAAACCCATTAAATGTGTTTACAGTGAAATATCTGTGATGTATTTAATGACTCTGATGCTAATGTGCTTTTTATTCCTGTGAGAAACTAGTGGTTATATTGCAAGCATGTTTTTTACGATTGGTAGTAACAGGAGAAATATGCACTGTCTCAAGCCTAAGTGATAACAGTCACAATTTGTTCTTAGAGCTTAAAAAACCCCAGACATTTTGTTCTCACTCATTATTATCAGCCAGTTCAACATCATTAATGAGAAATCAGGCGTCGACATACGTCTCCGAATGCAAAGTCGCTATAAAACCCAGTCGTGCTGAGTTACAGCACGGACTCGGCTCAACTAGCTAACGATCTACGAGCTGGCTGGTGTGAGCGCTGTTTGTTGAAGCTTTGGAAGTTGGTCTGTTTGGGCAGAATGGACACATGAAGAGGTGGGAGAGCTGGACAGACTTAAGGAACAACTCAAAGCACCCTTTAGGCAGAGATGAAAAGAGGGTCCGAATCCTACAGGTGCCACCAATCATGCCATTGTGGGAAACTGACATGGAAACAGAACGGAGAAGTTCAATTTAGAGAAGAATTTCATTATAAAACAAACCCTGGTACATAAAAAGACTTATAAGTCGAATGGTATAAATCCATTCTGATCTGGGTTCTGCATGTACCTTTTACACATCAGTGATCAGATAAACGTCTGCGAATATGTCCCATGCATTAAATTTGTTGAGCGGCACAGTGCCGGATCAGGTGGTTACAGCTCCGGCTTACTGATCCAAAGGTCAGGGGTTCAAGCCCCAGTACCACCACTGCTGGGCCCTTGATTTGGAGCAAAGTCTTTAACCCTTAATTGCTCATCTGTATACAGAAATGTAAGATAAGGGTGTCTGCCAAAGATTCTGACGTGCACGCAATCTGTGAGCCTACGACCCTGCTAAATCAAGTTCAAAACATCATCATCACACACGGTGGCGTACTGGTTAGCACGTCCGCCTCACTGCAAAAAGGCCCTGGGTTTGATTTCCAGGCTCGGGGCGTTTCCGTGTGGAGTTTGCATGTTCTCCCCGTGCATGCGTGGGTTTCCTCCGGGTACTCCGGTTTCCTCCTACAGTCCAAAAAACATGCACGGTAGGCTGACTGGCTGTTCCAAACCACCGCTAGGTGTGAGAGTGAGTGTGAACGGTTGTGTGAGTGTTGGCCCTGCGACAGCCTGGCGAGCTGTCCCGGGTGTACCCCGCCCTCGCCCGGAGTCGGCTGAGATGGGCGCCAGCCTCCCCGCGACCCTAATTAGGATCAAGCGGCTCAGAAAACGAATGAATGAACATCATCACGAACGAGTTTACCACAAACACAGCTACGGTCAGTCCCGGGAATCGACCTCATCTGATCTTCTGCCCTCGTTTTGGTTATAGTTCTGATGGAAACAAATGAACTGTAATGCAAACTGCAAAGGAAAATCTCTGATATAATCCCCATAATCCCTCTGACCCGTCCACACAGCCGGTCCAATGGTCGTGTATATACACAGAACACATTACCTAACAAGAGCACTGACTGATAGAACGTTCAGTTTCTTTAACAACACTTCTTATACCTGGTTAATAAGTCCCAAACACGTCAGGACTAGTCATGCCAACTAGTTCAGTGTCGCAGTTTAAAAGTAAAACCAGAACTCTGTCTGTGATGATACACTGTACTGCTATGTCACGTTAGCTTGCTAGCAACCAGATACTTAGCAATACACGCCATGCGCCAAATTGGACAACGGTTTAGCTTTTTTTTATTTATTTTTTTTTTTACTTTTTAATGTTTTTTTAAAGCACGAAACTGTTCGGGAAAACGTCCAGGAAGCGGATTTGAATCAAAACCAAGCCACACAAACAAGCCCAAAGCGACAGGCTTAGCACGCTGGCTAAAAATACAGTGCTAGCTTATCTAGCTAGTCAGCTGAAGCCCTTGACAACACAGTTATCTCGCTGCTTAACACCGAACAGCGCGACATTCAGACTTTTCACACTTTATAATACACGTGAAACTTGTTCGTGCGTATAATTGGTGGGGTTTTGTGGACGTGAGTGTGTTTACACGAGTCGTTATGCTATGCTAGGCTAAAAGAAATTTTTAAATTAGCAGGCTATGCTAGCAAAATAGCCCTTTGCAGAGCCCAGTTGCCGGTGGCAACAGCAGCACTTTTAATGTTCAAAGTTGGCTTGTGCAGTTGTGTTTAATACCGTGACTGTGCTTTCTTTTTACATTTCCTGCGGATTATATCGAGACGAATATAAACACGCCGCAAACGTGAGACCGTGTAATAAAAAAGTAATGTTGTTGGTAAGCTAGTAAAGCTGATATAATGTTGATATTTATCTTTAGCTGACCTACAGTTTGGGGTTACAGTGGACTGCTGTGTGTGTGAGTGTGTGAACCGCTCGGATGGCTGTTTATTATTGTTTAAGCATGTAAAACCGTGTTACCTATCATTAAAAACATCAAAATGTCCTAGAGATCATTTGTAAACTAGTCAAGGTGATTTTTTTTAAAGAACTGAAACCCCCCAGAAGAAGAAAAGCGCAGCTGAAAGTGAAATGAGGCGGAGAGGAAAAAGCTGCGTTCAATAACTTCACCAGAGTCATGTTACAAAATGTTCAACAATATAACCAACAACACTGATTATTACTGCAAAGAGGAGATCAATCACTCACTCAGGGTCTTACCTGCCACCCGGAGGGGAAAAAAACAATCTGTTTGCTTTAAATCTTTCAAGATTCGTCGCCTCTTCTTCTTTTCTTTCTTTTTGTTGTTTTGTTTTTCCAAAAGAGCCCAAAAAAATCAGCGCCTGTAAGCAAATTCAGTGGTCAAATCCTTAAAGAATTGCTGGATGAAACCTAAAGACAAGACCGGAAAGAGGAGAGAGAAAGTGTCCGTGCATTGCACTGGGAGATCTGGGACGAAAAAAAAAAAACTCACATGATCCTGTACGTCAGCGATACATTTTCATACGACACCCAAAATATTTTAATGCAAGGCAATGCAATTGCAAAAAAAAAAAAAAAAAGAGCCATGCATGCATGTGGTGCAGAGAAACACTCCAATACTATAAAGCCTTAACTTACTTATTTCCACTCCTCAGATATGCACCATACACCCACACCATCATACTGCATGCTGGAGAAAGTAATAACACTATTATTACTCATTAATAATCATATTATTTCTGAATGCATGACCCTGCTCTGTCATTCAGTGCAGCTTCAGATTTCATTCACTGATTTAGTGAAACCACACCAGCACTAAGCTATCAACAGATTAAAATCAATAAAGTGCACTATCCCCCCCCCCCCCCCCACACACACACACACTCCTTCCCTCACAAAATGAATAAATAAATAAATAACTCTATAATTAAAACTATAAATCTCCAGCATGTCACATGTTTGTTTTGAGATTTGTTTAGCTCTTCTTTTTTCAGCTATTTGTTTCAACACCATGCAGGTACATTTGTTATCATTCATATTATTCGGTTCATTTCAGTCAAAAACAGTAAATAAAACACACTTTTTTTTTGGCAATTATCCCCCCCCCCCGGTATGTGGTTAAGATTTCACTTCTGTAGAGCAAGACATTGAAAACAGCGCCACCTGCCGGTCAACATCATAATCCTGACTCCTTTGCACACTTTTAAAGGAGGGTAGAAAGGTTCTTACTTGGAGCATGTGCTGGAAAGGAAACTGTTCCCCAGATAAAAATATTAATCTGACACCCTAAAATGATCTCCACCAAATGAACAGCACCCCTACACACCCCGTACGCATTCTGTTCCAATTATTTTGCACGTGCAGCCTTAAAGCATGGGCAGGGTCTGTGGTTTTAATTTTCAGGTGATGAATATTCATTAATTAATTTGCTAAGCCGCCTAATCCTATCAGGGTCACGGAGAGGCTGGAGCCTATCTCAGCCGTCTCTGGGCGAAGGCGGGGTACACCCTAAATAGCTAACAAACAGACACACAACCATTCACACCTATACCGAAGGGCAATTTAACACAGCTAATTAGCCTCATGTGCATGTCTTTGGAGTGTTGGAGTAGCAGGAGGAAACCCAGGCCGGCACAGGGAGAACATGCATAGAGGAACTCCAGACAGGAAATGCCCTCGCCAAGCCTGGGACTTAAGCCCAGGACCTACATGCTGTGAGGCGGATGTGCTAACCGCTATGCAGTGATGGGAAGCGCTGTGGTGAAGGGTTAGCGCTGTCCCTCGGTTTCTGTGTGGAGTTTGCATGTTCTCCCTGTGCATATCTGGGTTTTCTACACGTACTCTGGTCTCCTCCAACAGCCCAAAGACGTGCACATTAGGTCAAGTGGCTACTCTAAATTGCCCCTAGGTGTGAATGTGAGTGTGAATGGTTGTGTGTGTCTGTGTTAACCCTGTGACAGACGAAGGCCGATGTGTTTAGGGAGTAACCCCACCTTTCCAACTTCCCCTGGACCCTACTGGATAATTGGTACAGATAATGGAAGGATGGATTTGTTTTTATGCCTAAGAACCCTTTTTTGTATCTCAGAGATTTTTTGCTTGATGTTGCACATTATTAAATGTAACTAAGTACGGGATACAGTACGTAATGGAGAGCGAGCCGGTCATTATCACAAAAGCAGGTTGCGTCATCTTGCGTCACACCTGAAGGGTTTTATTTTGCAATAACAACCACCTGACTGTACCCCGTTTATTTCATGACTGCTTACAAAATATGCAATTTTATTGCTTCCAGTCCTCATGAAAGGCGGCACGGTTGCGTAGTGGTTAGCATGTCTGCCCACCTGCAAGGAGCCCTGGGTTCGACTCTTGTATCTGTGTGGAGTGTGCATGTTCTCCCCGTGCTTAAGTGGGTTTCCTCCGGGTACTCCGGTTTCCTCCCAAGTCCAAAAACATGCACAGTAGTGTGATATAAGTGTGATATAATAGGAGTGTGAATGGTTGTTTGTGTGTTGGCCCTGTGATGGCCTGGCGAGGTGTTCAGGGTGTACCCCACCTTCGCCCAGAGTCGGCTGAGATTTATTTATATATTTTATAATTTTGCTATACTGCCCTAATCTAGCAAGGGAAATTATTTCCTCTGCATTTAACCCATCCAAAGTGAGCAAACACACCCGTAAACAGTGAGCACACACACACATACACACACACACACACACACACACACACACACTCGGAGCAGTGGGCTGCCCCACACATAGGGGGCGCCCGGAGAGCAGTTGGGGGTTTGGTGTCTTGCTCAAGGGCACTTCAGCCATGAATGTGGAGGAAGGGAAGGTGCAGCTCACCCCCCCACCACCACACATTTTTCCTGCTGGTTCGAGAATCGAACTAGCGACCTTTCGGTCCCAAAGCCGCTTCTCTACCCATTAGGTAACGGCTGCCCCTATGGGCTGATGGGTGTCAGCCTCCCCGTGACTCTAATTAGAATTAAGCGGCTTAGAAAATGAATGAATGAAAATCATGCTATGATTGGAAAATAATAGGCTACATCAAATGCCTAAGCTACAGCGGCACAGCTGTTTGATTCCTTCTGCGTTTATTCATCTATGTAACTGAAGGTGTGCAGTCTAATCTGAGATGATGATGATGATGCAGAAACATGTGGGTGATTAAAGGGAAGGTGTAAGAAATAAAGTATTGAGCAAAGTGACACTCTGAGGAAATCCATTTCGAAAGCAGTGTTTCTGTTGCAGAACACAGTCGGAGTTATTGTGTTTTCAGTTGCACTTTTCAGCTGTTTGTTTTTGTGTACATTCCTCAAACCGGTTTGGAGCGCTCCACTAAACAATAGCACACTTTAATATTCTCGCTGGAAAATCAGCCATCGAACAAAATGGCAGAGTCATGGGTATCAAGACTTCTTCACAGCAGTAACAGGAATGGTCATAGCAATAAAAAATAATAATAATTTTTTAAAAAACTGTTTATTACCCATAATGCACCATGAGTAACTGTGGACAGTGATGACTTTTCTTCTTCAGGACCCTGTGAATTATTCATTAAGTTATTCTGAAGAGTGCTTGCTTTTTAGAAGCAGACACTCACTCACTCACTCAGTCATTTGCTGAATCACTTAATCCTCTTAGGGTCGCGGGAAGGCTGGAGCCTATCTCAGCCAACACTGTGCGTAGGCGAGGTGCACCCTGAACAGCTCACCAGACCATTCACACTATCACCAGAGGGGCAATTTGGAACAGCCAAATGGCCTAATGTGCATGTCTTTGGACTGTAGGAGGAAACCGGAGTACCTGGAGGAAACCCACACACACACGGGGAGAACAAGCAAACTCCACACAGTAACGCCCGAGAATCTGGACCAGGATCTTTTCGCTGTGAGGCGGATGTGCTAACCACTACACCACCCTGCCGTCGAACAAGCAGACTTCTTAAAAATTAGACTAGTGTTGTTGACTGTAACCCGTCTGATGCTTCATACTTTCATTAATTTATTTGCAGAACCGTTTTATTCTACTATGTTCTTAGAGAGGCTGCAGCCTATTTCGGCTGACTCTGGGAGCAAAGGAAGAAAACACGCCAAACAGTTCACCAATCCACCGTAGGGCCAACACACGCACAACCTTTCACACCCATCCTCACAATCAAACCTAGGGGCAATTTGGAACAGCCAATTAGCCTAATGTACATGTCTTTGGACTGCAGGAGGAACCCAGGACTCAAACTCAGGACCTTCTTGTTATGAGGCGAACATGCTTTCTTGGTCATCATTTATTTTATTTGAATATTTTCATTTTAAACACTATTATCACTTTCACATACTTGGCTTCACATACCAGGCTTAATAAATAAACATAAAATGAAGTGTTACCTCCTGTCAATAAAAGAGACTCAGCCACAATGTCCTTCTGAAACCATTTGCTTACTCCTCTATGTGAGTGTCAGTGACACCAGCACCGGCCATGATGACATTAGTAATCATCGCCATCCTGAAGCGAGCGAGAGCGCCGAACTGTCATCATAACAAAATAGCGACCATCAACACAGACAGGTTTTAAAATCTTTAAAAAAATCGGATGTAATCTCTTTGTGTGTGTGTTTTAAAAGTTTTTTTTTTTTAATGTTGCCCTTTTTATTTACAGCATTTGGCAGATGCTCTTATCCAGAGCGACTAACAATTATCATTTTTATACATCTGAGCAATTGGGGGTTAAGGGCCTTGCTCAAGGGCCCAACAGTGGTGATAGTGGGGATTAAACCGCTGACCTTCAGAGCAGTAACCCATCGCCTTAACCACTAAACCACCACTGCCCTGATCAACTAAAAGTTGATCTTAGACTTTCCACTTTCAACAAATCAGTTGTTCTGCTAGTTTATTATTTATGCGCACGATCGTTGCTCTGGTCATGCGGTCTTGTTACTGTTTCCGTAAATAGACACAGAACCAAAACAAGATGTAAAACAGGTGAATAAGAGATTCTAAGCCTGTGAGCTGAAGTGGTTTCTCCATGAAACTTTTGTATTCAGGCAAAATGAACTGATAATCCCTCAGTGCAGCTAACTGGGTTATCAAAGGCCAGTCGTGTCTCTCACTGTCTGTGGTAAGAGGCGTATAAGGGAAATATTGCTGTCATTCGTAAAGAGTAGCTCACTGGGTTGCTGTCAGCGTGTTTCTACCCTGCGATGGCCTGGCGAGCTGTCCAGGGTGTACTCAGCTGAGATGGGCGCCAGCCTCCCCGCGACCCTAATTAGGATTAAGCGGTTCAGAAAATGAATGAACTGATAATGGAAGATGAAACACAAAGACAGTTTACTTGTGAATGGGACCCTTTAAAGGCAATGCATAGACTAAAGAACTCCCTGTGTTCTCCCTGTGTTCTCCCTGTGTTCTCGCTGCACATATTTCCACTACAGTGTTTTCTTCTCTACGATTTAATACACACTGTGTTTACATCGTGCAGCACGGTGGCACAAAGGTGCCGCCTCACAGCAAGAAGGTCCTGGGTTTGATTCCCGGGCTCGGCGAGGGAGCTTCTGTGTGGAGTTCGCATGTTCTCCCCGTGCTTGCATGGGTTTTCTCCGGGTACCCCGGTTTCCTTCCAGAGTAAAAAACATGCATGATAGGCTAATTGGTTGTTCCAAATCAACCCTAGGTGTGAGTGTGAATGGTTGTATGAGTGTTGGCTCTGTAGCAATGGTCCGGCAAACTGTTCAGGGTGTACCCCATCCTCCCCGTGACCCTAATTGTGATTAAGCAGCTTAGAAAATGAGTGAATGAATGTATTTACAACTTACTATGTGTTCCAGCACTCGAGACAGACGCAACTTAAACAAAACAGGCAGATTTTTCTTTTCATGTCCATTGATTTACTTTAAACATTTTCGTAAGGCAGTTAGAGAAGAATGGAACACGTTATCAGCATATCATTTACTGTAGCATCCGCCATCTTGAAAATGTGCCACGCCCTATGTGTGCTAGACACAACCATGGTGCAGTCTGTGGTTTTCTTTCTTTCAAATGAAGTCCCAGTTTTATTCCGGACCTTAGTATTAGGAGGAAGGGACACGTTTTTTTCCAACACGAATGCGACGTGGGATTTTAGTAAGATCATTATAAACAGGGTTTGTTTTCTAATTTCTCATATCAGGATGATATTAGACTCATTTTACTTTTACGCTGTCTTTCCTCAACGTCCTGCTGGTCCTGTGTTTGCGTTCTAAAATGAAATCCTTTCCAAGATTACGTGCTTATGGCCACATACTGGAGGCGAAGCGGCACAAGCGATAAGAGTCACCGTTCCCTCAAATTGGGTGCATGGAAGTGTGTGCGAATTGCAAATGTGTATATAATAGAAATGGAAAACGTTGGTAACCTGTATGACAGACGTCGAGTCTGTACATGTGTGTGTTTGTGGATTGGCAGATGTTCATGATCAGTATAGGTTTATTGGGTGTGTAGAGGTGTGTGCATGCGAGTATTGGCAAAAGCTGGTTGCCAAAATGAATTCATTGTGTGTGTGTGTGTGTGTGTGTGTGTGTGTGTGTTTGGGGTGAGGTGGCGGGTGGGGTGGTGGGGGTAATGCATGCTGGCACATGTTGGCTACCACCATGAATTTATTCATGAGGGCTGTCATGGTGTGCACTTGCATTTATATGCAGATTTGGCAGAAATGAGTCACTGATGAATTCTCTGTTGTTTTGGCCCTGTGTGTGTGTGTGTGTGTGTGTTTAATTCTCGGCTCTGTGCTCAAGTGTTTGGCTCAATGTGATGCCAATTACAGGTACAGGCGCAAAGAAATCTAGGTTTGGGGAACAGATTGCCAGGTTGGACTTTTTTAATCATAATAATTTTGCCATTAATATATATATATATATATATATTTTATAAAGCCTGAAATATATGAGGATGTTCCTGACATGTAGTTCTGTCTGGAATCTAAACAGTGGGTTCATATCGATGCACTTCTTCTAATACGTTATTGTTTCATTCACTTTAATGGAGGACGACCCGTGTAATCTCAGACTACTAATAAAAAAAAAAAAACAAATTTTAATAACTGCCTTGCTATTTAATTTCAGAGACGTGAACAATCATTAATCAAAGCCTTCAGTGTCTGCGCTTCAAAAGACTTTTCTAACACAGAAGAATCTTTTGCACTTTCTGGTTTCTTAGTATCAGGGTTTTTTTTTAGTTCATGAAAAAGCATTAAATTCAGAGGTTAGTGAGAGAGCACATGTTTATAGCTGCTATAAAGATCATCGCACTGTTCATAATAATGTTCTATAACATTAAACATGACTATAAATGTTTACAAAAGTACAGCATTAATAATTCACTGCAGAATTCCTGTGGTATATCTGGTTATTTTCTGTTCCATGTCCTGTTTTTATTCTTTTAATAATAATAATAATAATAATAATAATAATAATAATAATTCATTCATTTTCTGAAGCGCTTAATCCTAATTAGGTTCGGGGGAGGCTGGCGCCCATCTCAGCCGACTCCTGGCGAGGGCAGAGTACACCCTGGACAGCTCGCTAGGCCATTGCAGAACAATAATAATAATAATAATAATAATAATAATAATAATAATAACAATAATAATAATAATAATAATAATAATAATAATAGTCCATTTGTTAATCTTACTTCAGAGAAAAAAAGCATCTTCCACGCGGCATGGTGACAGAGTGTTTAGCACGTCCGCTTCACAGCAAGAAGGTTGTGGGTTCGAGTCCCCTGCTCAGGTGTTCACGAATTGTCTCAAATACCTCTGATTTTGTTCTAAATTCCCCCTAGGAATGAGTGTGAGTGTGAACGGTTGTGTGTGTGTGCTGCTCTGCAATGGTTTGGTGGGTGT
This sequence comes from Neosilurus mollespiculum, assembly GCA_030014195.1. Taxonomy (NCBI): domain Eukaryota; kingdom Metazoa; phylum Chordata; class Actinopteri; order Siluriformes; family Plotosidae; genus Neosilurus; species Neosilurus mollespiculum. The sequence continues at coordinate 25,927,219 of JAQMYF010000007.1, forward strand.
ATCCCACCTTAACCCAGAGTCAGCCGAGATGTGCGCAGCCTCCCCGCAACCCGAAGAGGATTAAGCGGTTTGGAAAATGAATGAATGAAAGTATCTTCCACTAACAGTGAATTTCACTTTAACAGTAATTTAAGTCTGTGAGAGAGGGGCACAACCGATACATTTAGATTTTTGGTTAAGTTGGAATAACCACCTTACATCTCTGCTTACAATGAACACTGGAGTTATTGTATTTAGCACCCACGTACAATAACAGTGAAAGTAACAGGATGTACTGCACATTGCTACAGCTTAAGCCATGGGTGGGGTTCAATGCTAGTAATCCTTCTACATAAGTGCCAACAAGCTCATTCAATATTATATCCTATTAGGGTGGTGAGGGTGCTGGAGTTTATTGCAAACTTTCATTCATTCGTTCATTTTCTGAGCCGCTTAATCCTAATTAGGGTCGCGGGGAGGCTGGTGCCCATCTCAGCCAACTCTGGGCGAGGGCGGTTTACACCCTGGACAGCTCGCCAGACCGTTGCAGGGCAACACACACAACCATTCACACTCACTCTCACACCTAGTGGTGGTTTGGAACAGCCAATCAGCCTACTGTGCATGTTTTTGGAGTGTGGGAGGAAACCAGAGTACCCAGAGGAAACCCACGCATGCACGGGGAGAGCATGCAAACGCCACACAGGAGCGCCCCGAGCCTGGGAATCGAACCTGGAACCTTCTTTTTTTGAGGCAGATGTACTAAACCCTTATCGCTAACTTCATTAATTCACCTGCCAAACCGCTTAATCCTACTAGGATCGTGGGGAGGTTGAAGCCTATCTCAGCCGACAAAATCCTGACCGCATCCATGCATGGATTTTCACCAAACTTGGTGGGGATCACTACCTTACCCGAGCCCCAAGGATGATTTTATTTTGGAATGTCAAGGACAAAGGTGAAGGTCAGAGCAAGGTCACAGAATTTTGGAGATAGAGCACTTATAGTGTTGAAATGAGTGCTGACAGACATGGTGCTACTCTGCTTAATCTTATAAGTGTCATGGAGACGCTGGAGCCCATCTCAGCCGACACTGGGCGAAGACGTGGTACACCCTGATCAGTTCACCAGTCTATCACAAGACAACACACACACACACACACACACACTCACACCTGGGGACAATTTGGAACACCCAGTTAGCCTAGATGTGCATGTCTCTGAACCTTCTTGCTGGAGGCAGACATCCTAACCACTATGCCAAATAGTGAAAGAGTGGTTCAGGAAGCACGAGGAATCATTTTCACACTGGCTCCAGAGTCCCTACCGAAAGTCGGTGGGATGTGCAGGAGAAGACTTTATGGAGTGGTTCAGTTTTGACAATTATGTGCTGCAATGAACACAATGACACTCCAACAAAATATTAGAACGAATATTATTATTATTATTATTATTATTATTATTATTATTATTATTTATTTGTATTTTTTTGCTGAGCATTTTGTGCAGATGGGTCACATATGGGATTTCACTGCTACATGAAGTGAGCACATCAAGGTTTCCTACAAACTACTCTGTGGCACGGTTCTCTCCATGCTCAAGTGGGTTTCCTCCAGGTTCTCTGATTTCCTCCTACAGTCCAAAGACATGTACATTAGGTCAACTGTCCACTTTAAAATGTCCATAGGTGTGAATGAGAGTGTGAGTGGATGTGTGTGTCTCTGTTAGCTCTATGATGGATTGGCGAACTGTTCAGGGTTCCCACCTCTCACCTCATTGACACGCGTTAGAGCTAACGGATGACACACTGGGCTGACACTTTTTTTTTTTGTAAACAATCAAGAGCAGTGAATAAATAGACAAGCTTTTTTCTTCTCCTGTTTGAATCTTAGGCAAAATGACCCGACATGTTTTTACAAACCCAATAAATAGGTCAACACGACTCTACTGTTCATCAAAACCATGATAAACAGAGTGTTTCTATCCTTCTGTGCACAGCTTTCGGTAAACAGAAGAAGTGCTTCACCCATTACTCCTCAGGGACCGAGGAAACTTCATCTTCACCACACACATGGTTTTTCTTACTCACTGTCTCATTCTGTTAATAAGATGTTTAAAGGAGGTCTTTTTTATTATTCTATTTTATATGAAAGTGAATTAACCTGTCATTGCTTATGAAAGGCAGCTTTGTTGAAATGCTGCATGCCAACCAATCCCACAGTGTGGAGGATGCAGTGAAGAGAGACAGAGAGAGAGAGAGAGAGAGAGAGAGAGAGAGAGAGAGAGAGAGAAAACAAGCTCAGTGAAGGAAAATTTTTTTGAACAGTGGTGAAATTTTATGAAAAAGTTTCTATATTTCTGCAAAAGTATGATTTAAAGTCAATAGTGGATAAAGAGAACTAAACCCAGTTAAACAAATGAGATTAAAAAAGTGACACTTCCATCATTAACTTATTGAGAAAAATAATCCAGTATAACATATTCGTGAGTACGCGAACTATAGAAATACAGAAAAGTCTAAAGTTTTCACAAACGGTCAAGCACCGCTGTAACTGCTGTAACATGAGATACAACAAGAATGAACTTGTATGCTCTATTAAGATGTAAGTATAAATAAATGAACAGTAAGATGTGCTTTTTGTTAAACAGGCTGTTCTTTTTTTATTCCTTGTTTGGCGGATTTCTATTATGTAAACCCAAGACAGGAGACGAGGGGGAAAAATCATTTTAAGAACAGTTTTTAAGGTATTTTATTTTTTCTTTAACACAACAATAAGAATACAAGAAAGAGTAAAATCTAAATATTTATATTTTACCCCCTTTTCACATTCGTAAAGAACCCTGAACCAGTGCTTTGATTTAAAGATGTAATAATTTGAATACAGGAGTCTGTTCTGAGCTGATGTACATGTAGTATGTAGTACTGTTCATACTATGTGTATTCTGTTGAAACGACTGCTTTAAACAGACCAGTGACACAGACAGTCCCAACGTTTTCCATACCATTAAAAAGGAAGCTGCCCTATAAATACTTTCATACACCTTTCACCTTCCCTCTGAGGGGGGATTAAAAGTGACTCGACCCCCAGGTAGCTTTTGATGCTGCTGCCATCAGCTCAGGATGGAGAATGTCTGCATGTAGAAGAAAATCTGAAGTCTCTACTTTCAAAAATGAAAACAAAAGCAATAAAAATCTGTATTGACCAGTTCTGTCATATATGTCGATCATATCACGTCTGATAATCTCGCGCACCAGACATCTGTACGCACACGCAAAATAAATTTTTTTTAGAAATCATGAATATTAACATTGGTGGATCTGCAAAACAAGGAATAAAAAAGAATGGCCTTTTGCAATAATTGGAAGGATTGTAGTATAATAATAATAAAAAATTTGAGATATGATAATTGTAATAAAGAATTTAAATAAAAAAGTGCGGCATGGTGGTGTAGTGGTTAGCATGTCAGAAAAAACAAAAAAGGTCCTGGGTTTGAGGTCCTGGTCTGCGAGAGCATTTCTGTGTGGAGTTTGCATGTTCTCTCCGTGCTTGCCTGGGTTTTCTTTGGGTACTCAGGTTTCCTCCCACTGTCCAAAGACATGTGCATTAGGCTAATCGGCTGTTCCAAATTGCCCCAAGGTATGAGTCTGAATGGTTTTGTGTGTGTGTGTGTGTGTGTGTGTTGGCCCTGCGATGGATTGGTGAGCTGTTCAGGGTATACCCCACCTTCAATCAGAGTTGGCTGAGATAGGCTCCCGTCTCGCCGGTTTGACCTCCTAGTAGGATTAACGGGTTCGACAAATGAGTGGATGAACGCAATAATAATTATTAAATGATTATAATCATAAATTTTGCCCAGATAAAAAGTGCAAGGACTTCTGGAATTTAGTTTTTATTGTTCTAATCCTGGCCCCACCCCTGTCCTGTCCTGTTATTGCTTTGTTGCCTGAGTGTGGTCACCTGTTACATGTCTGCTCTTAGATCCTATTACGCTCACATCAGACTGTATGATATTTTCCTCTTTCGTGATGGTCACCATGGGTGGCACAGTGGTGTAGAGATTAGCATGTCTGCCTCACAGCAAGAAAAAAGTCCTGGGTTCGAGTCCCGGGCTCGGGCAGTTTCTGTGTAGAGTGTGCATGCCCCCCCCATGCTTACGTGGATTTCCTCAGGGAACTCCGGTTTCCTCCTACAGTCCAAAGACATGTACATTTAATTGGCTGTTCCAAATTGCCCCTGAGTGTGAGTGCGAGTGTGAATGTGTCGGCCCTGTGATGATTTGGTGAGCTGTTCAGGGTGTACATCGCCTTTGCCCAGGGTCGGCTGAGATAGGCTCCAGCCTTCCTGCAACCATAATGGGATCCAGAGGTTCTGTAAATGAATGAATCAAAGACGGTCACATCGGATCAGGCAGTCATAGTGCCATACATTCTCGGCATGTCTTCACCGAGAGACGTGCGACTGGTTTGACTCCAATCAATCGTTGTTCATGTCCTTGCATGTTATCATGGAGGAAGGTCAAGAAACTGTCAATTATGGCGACAGACAGAACATCAAGGAACACGTAGGAGTTCTTAAACCAGAAACCAAGAAAATACAAAAAGAAAAAAAAAAAATTCTGACATGCTAGACTTTTCATCAAGTATCACCACTTCAGTGTTTTTCGGTTACACACACTCTACAAGGCTCATTCATCATTCCTGACATTCACATTTAAACACAATACTGGAAATTTTTTCATCCGTAACATAATTATATTGTTATTGTATATTAAAATCGGGCCGAATTCATGCCGTCTGATCCCGGCGTCAAACAGTTCTATGTTCTTCTGCGTCTTTGTTTATTGTGAGGTCTTGCAATGCTTTCCGTATCACGTAATTAGTATCCAGGCCTTGTTTTTCATTTTGTTTGTTCTGCTTTTCGTCTTTTGACTGTGACTCCTATACGCTTGTGTCCTGCCTCTCAGAGCACATTACAGTAACGCAACACACCACCCCATTTGTTTACGGCTAATAGCACACTCCATTGTACTTAGAATTACACTTACAATTATACTGTCACATCGGAATTTCAGGTCACATCTGGTGTACAGTTAAAAAAATTCAAAGAAAACAAAAATACAACTAAGTAGTAAATGTTGGGTGTTTATTATTAGGTCTCATTTTAAATCTTTTTATCTTCTGGGTGAAAGTTCAGTGTGTGATAGTGAAGCTTTTGTTTTAGCATTTCAGTTTATTTGGTTACTTGTCAGGTATGTCTAGAATGGCTTGCTGTTTATCCTGTTCTAATATACCCACTACATCGGAACCAATGAATATGGTGTGTGTGTGTGCGTGTGTGTGTGTGTGCGTGTGTGCGCGCGCGTGTGTGTGTGTGTGTGTGTGTGTGTGTGCGCTCAGTAAAATCACTTAACCATGCTGAATGTCAGATACCACAGTCGGACACCGTTGCTCCAAACATGTGACTAGAATGCCTAGAATGCAACGAAGACAGTCTTCAAACAATCTTGTTTGGCTGTGGAGGAGTGTGTGTGTGTGTGTGTGTGTGTGTGTGTGTGTGTGTGTGTGTGTGTGTGTGTGTGTTGGTGAGAGAAACCAGACAGCCTAAGAAAACCTTTAGCCTTGGTTACCATGGCGAGAGACATTGGTTATACTGTGATCATTTATGGCTTCCTGTTGAGTTCTATTATTAACTCTGACGTGAAAGGAATATGGTGGAATTTGAACAGCTGTAATGCATGGTTCATCTGTGGACAGTTTATGTAAATCTCTTCCATGCCTTTAAACAACACACACACACACACACACACACACACAGAGAGAGAGAGAGAGAGAGAGAGAGAGAGAGAGAGAGAGAGAGAG
>JAQMYF010000007.1:25938523-25948625 GCA_030014195.1 Neosilurus mollespiculum
CATTGAATGAGAAGGTGTGTCCAAACTTTTGGTCTGTACTGTATATATATATATATATATATATATATATATATATACACATTTTTTATTTTTGACAATGCAATTTCATCAGCTCTTTGATGGGGGACACCCTAAACAGGTCACACAACCATTCACACTAACACTTAGATCTAGGGGCAATTTAGAACAGCCAGATAGCCTTATGCATCATGCAAGGCAAAGCTGAAGGCCAGAGATACCGTGGGCTCCCAAGAGGAGCTTGGATGGACGACATCAACTACTGGACCAATATGAACGAGCAAAGGCTCTCCCACTTTCCAGAGGACAACACCAACAGCCTTCCTATGCTATGGTTCTGATGATGATGATGATGATGAATTAGCCTAATGTGGATGTCTTCGGACTGTAGGAGGAGAACTGTGTACCTGGAGAAAACCCATGTGAACATGCGAACTCCACAGAGAAACAGAGGCCATGCTGAGACCAGGACTCGGACCCAGGACCTTCTTGCTGTGAGGTGGACGTGCTAACCAGTACGCCACTGTGCCGCCCATGAGTTTGATTAATTCATTAAGTTTGATCGGTAATAGCATCAGTTCTGCTGTTCCCCACCAGTCATTAATTGGATTTAATTGGCTCGTCATGGGTTATTCATTGGATTTCATTAGTTGATCACCAGGAAAAGTTGCACGATGGTAAAAATGTATTCCAGGTTATAACACAGGGAGGGGTAGGTTGTTGTTTTTAACCTCAGGAAGAACTGCTTGGCCAGTTTGGGTATAATCAAGCAACAGAATTCCAATTCTCTCGTCACTCCTCACTCAGAACCGCTTAATCCCACTATTAGGGTTACGGGGAGATTATAGCCTATCTCAGCCGACACAAGGCTGAGGTACACCCTGAACAGCTCACTGCCATCCACACCTAGGGACAATTTGGAACAGCCAGTTACCTTTATGTGCATGTTTTTGAACTGTGAGAGGAAACCGGAGTACCTGGAGGAAACCCACACACACACACGGGGAAAACAAGCAAACTCCACACAGTAATGCCCAAGAATCGGGACCAGGATCAAGATCTTCTCGCTGTGAGGCGGATGTGCTAACCACTACACCACCCTGACGTCTAAAAAGCAGACAACTTCTTAAAAATTACAGACTAGTGTTGTTGACTACTTTGATTGTTGTTGATACTTCATGCTTCAAGTACAGGGAGAACATGCAAACGCCTCACAGAAACATCCTCGCCAGACCCGGGCCTCGAACCCAAGACCTTCTAACTACTACACTACCGTTCCATTTCTCCATTTCTCTTCCATTTCTCACCATGCCCAGCTTCCATTTCTCACCATGCCCAGCTGTGTAGTACCATCTCTCCCCACAAGATGTCAGTAATGTATTAATATTATTCAAACAACCGATCCATCCATTATCTGTATCGTTTATCCATCAGGATTTCAGGGGACGCTGCAGCCAATCTCAGCTGGCACTGGGTTAGAGGGCTAACACAGACACGAAAACCATTACCACTCACACCTATGGGCATTTTTTATGGTAGTCAATAGACCTAGTGTAATGTGTATGTCTTTGGACTGTGGGAGAAAACTAGGGCACCCAGATGAAACCAAGCACAGGAAGAACATACAAGCCCAACACAGAAAGGTCTCAGTCAGTCACAGGATTTGAACCCAGAACTTTCTTGAGATGAGGTGACAGTGCTAGCCACTGAGCCACCATGTCCATAGCACCAACAATCCAGAAATAGTTTAGGCTTAATGTAAAGCACATTAACATACCAGCAGTTTATACAGAGAGTAAATAGGAGTCTAGAATGTTTATAAATATCATTTCGTTTATTTTCTGATCCTTTATCCTTCTTTAGGGTTGCAGGGAGCCCATGCCAGCCAACGCCGGGTGAAGACAGGGTGCACCCTTCACAGCTCCCCAGAACAAAACAAGGCCAGCACACTCAGGCCTAGGGGCAATCAATCGAGAATAAACACTCAACCTAATATGCATGTCCTTGGACTGTGAGAGGAAACCGGAGTACCCAGTGGAACTTGCAAACTCCCCACAGGAAACACACTCGTGGGGCACGGGACACAAGCCCAAGATATTTAGGCACTGAGAAGGAAATGCTAACCACTGCACCACCTACGCAATGCCACATGTACTGTACATACACACCCCACTGATGTATAATGATTAGTAGCATTTACAGTCATTCAAGTCAGTTTAAATCCACTCACTGTTCTCTTCTGGCTTTACTCTCTACATGTTCTCTCCTTGTAGAAGAACTCACTGATTAGTATACAGCGGTGTCGACTGGAAGACTTGTTGAGTTCGGCTTTTGTCACTACAGTGTCAGAAATAATCTACCTCAATCCTGTATGTCCAAATTCGGGGTCAGTTTATTAACCTTCAGCACAAAGATGCCTGTTTTGTTGTGTCTGTGGACTGGACTTGAGGTGAGCTGGCATTAGATTTGGAGTATAGGAGGTGAAATTTTTGGTTTTCTAAATACATACCAAGAGCCCATTGTGGATGTCAGAAACTTTCCCTTATTCACTCTTTTTTTTCTTCCCGAAATTTTAGTCGTATTCAATTCCCACCCGTCAAGTGTTGCCTCCCTATTCACATACGACCACCAACCATTGAGGGGCGTAAGCATGCACATGCCCCCTCCGTGACATGCGATGCTGCCATTTGCTTCTTTACGAACTGCTGAGCATGCGCATTTGGAGGCGGCCTAACACACTTGGAGGGAAAGCGTTATCCGCCCCTTTGGTGCAAATAAACTCACAGACGCCCATGGATTAGCTGGTGATCGCTGTGAGTGACAGGGAAGCGTATGCCATCCCTCCCATGAGAGCCAATTAGCTTTCATGGGCTTCGGGTCATGGATGGCTGCGGCATCAACACGGATTCAAACTTGTGATCTACAGGTTGATAATTACGCACCTTGTTGATGCGCCACTTGGGAGACCCTTATTCACTCTTTTGGCCAAACAGCTTAGAAACCACCCTGTGGAGAAAGCCTACCGAGATGCATTGTGGGATTTCCTGAATACTGTTTATGTCTCCAGTACTTTCCTGGAACTATGAAACAGTAGAAACTCTAAATACCACAATATGAATTTTTCTTTGATTTACAGCTGCCCGGTGATCTTAAAGAGGAGTGGAAGAACCCTTTTGACTTTCTCGAAAATAAAAAAAGAGAGAGAGAGAGAGAGAGAGAGAGAAGCCTATCTCAGCCGACTCTGGTTGGAGGCGGGGTACAGCCTGAACAGCTTGCCAGTCTTTTGTAGGACCAACACAAACACAACCATTCACACTCGCTCTCACACCTCGTGGCAATTTGGAACAGCCAGTTAGTCTAATGTTCATGTCTTCGGCCTGTGGGAGGAAACCAGAGCACCTGGAGGAAACCCAGGCAAGTATGGGGAGAACATGCAAACTCCAGACAGAAATGTTCTCATTGAGCCTGGGATTCAAACCCAGGACCTTCTTGCTGTAAGACATGGATGCTAACCACTCATTATGCCACTGTGCTGCCCTTAAATAATAAGAATAGTTGACCGTGCTTCCTTGTTTGCATTATTGCAGTGGTTAGCGTTTGAAAGCGTTACTATCTGCATAATTTCAGATGTTTCAGCGTATTGCTGTAATGGCCTATATTAGATTAAATTTACTGATGAAGTAAGTTATAGTACGATTTTCTAGCACTCCTTTACAATATATCTAGCCGTCCCAGACGACTAAGTGTATGTACATACAATATAAATACACTCTGAATGTAGCTAGGTGTGTAAATAACTTGGGCTTGTTGGTTCTGGCATGTAGTGAAGAGGGAAAGAGAATATGTGCCTGTAAATATAAATGTACTTTTCCTCTCCACACCTTCATCTGACCTAAATAGTTTAGAGTGAGGATCATGACCCAACATGCCTGACACTACACACAGAAAGAGAGAGAGAGAGAATGATCTACATTACCCTGAAGTACTCTCGTCCTCTTAATAGATGTAATCTCTTTCTGAATCTTGCATTTCACCCACATGATCGCTGGTAAGCGATACGCTGTGTAGACTGTGGTGGAATTTGGATTTATTGCTTTAAAAACATGTTCAAGTCAAATTCCTCTATTTCTCTGATTGCTGAAGCGCTTAATCCTACTAGGGTCACAGGGAGGCTGGAACCAATCTCAGCCAACGATGGGCAAAGGTGGGGTGCACCCTGTACAGCTGCAGGGCCAACACCCACACACAACCATTCACACTCACACTCTCACCTAGGGGCAATCTGGAACAGTCAATTAGACTAATGTGCATGTCACTGGACTATGGGAGGAAACCAGAGTACTCGGAGAAAACTTACGCAAACTCTACACAGTCCGGGACTCGAACCCAGAATTTTCTTGCTTTGAGGTGGACGTGCTAACCACTATGCTTCCATACCTTCCTATTTCTCTAATTGTTTTTATTATTATAGCCTTGCTTATAAGTTATAACTATGACCTTGCAGTACATTAAAACTAGCAGATTGACGGCATACAGTGAAATGCCATAGAGAACCAAAAACATTCCCCATATTACATGAAATAAGAGTGTTACATTGACAAGGTGCATGACTATCACCCTGGAGATCGCCGGTTTGAATCCAGGTTGATGCTGCGGCCATCAGAGCCTGGGAGTCCATGAGAGCTAATTGGCCGGATCATCCTTCTTACAGGAGGGAGGGATGGCATACACTCACTTCCCGGTCACTCACAGCGATCACAAGCCAATCATGGGTGTCTGGGAGCTCATTCTACAAGGGGGCAGACAGTGCTTTAATTCTTAGAATATCACGGCAAAGCGCATGCGCAGCAGTTCGTTAAGAGATGGGTGGCATCATCGCGTCTCACAAAGATGGCATGTGCATGCTTATGCCCCTTCCTGGTTGGTGGTGGTTGTATGATACAGAAGGCAGTACTTGATGGGTGGGAATTTGATATGACCAAAACGAGTGCTGTGAGCCGCGCATGCGCAGGGCTACCGAGCCCAACCAAAATGGCTCTCTCAACCTTCCTATAATTGTGCCGCGAATGTGCTACCACATAAATCGAGTCGCCCATGGAATTCTGGGAGGGCTACCGAGCCCAACCAAATACTGGCTTTAGCATCCAGGAGGGAAAGCACAATAAGTGTTGCTGTTCCGCTCGCTGCACTCGCTTCACAGCAATTAAGGAAGAAATATGGGGGGACAGCGACCATGTACAATAGCAAGCAAATCACAGTACATTTATGTTCTTATTGTACAATACAAGCACAGAGACGTTATACTATAAACACACCAGGAATAAATGGAAACTTCATTAACCTCATTATTAAAACGAGTCAGAGCAAGCATGGCTGTATAAAGTTCTAGATAAATCACTCTTATGAACTATACGCATATAAACAATTAGCTAGAATGCATTTAGCACACATGACTAATACTATAAACAGGTATTTATTGCAGAGGAAATTCAGTGCTAAGATTTAAATAGAAAACAAGCTCAAACAAAAAGATAATATCATAAACACTGTAAATAAGTGATGGTTTGTACCAGTGGCTGTCTATAAGAAAGCTAATTTACACTGACATTCAAAATTAATAGGCCCATGTTATCTTTTTTGGGGATAAACAAGCAATGAGCTCATTTAAAACTGGAAATAACGAGCAGGCAAAATGGAAATAGAGAAATGTTTGAGATTAATCAGTTGTCGCTCCCTGAAATATTGAAACAACCTGCACTGAGCATGAACGATCCTTTTATCTATAGATTTAAAATCACACATACATTATTATCCAATATCAGTCAGGACAATTTCTTTTTATTTTGGTTCATTCGAATCATTTGCTGAATTCATTAACTCGCTGAACCACTTAGTCCTATTAGGGTCGCGGGGAGGCTGGAGCCTATCTCAGCCGGCTCTGGGCGAAGCCAGGGTACACACTGAACAGCTCACCAGACCAGGGCCAACACAAACACACACACACAACCATTCACACTATTATTAACGATTTAGGCGCTTTTAGAAAATGTTTTCTATTCAGCATGATTTTGTTTGTGACTTGATTACACTCAGTGCATTTTCATTGTTTTTTATTTTCTTCTACTTTAAGATTTATAATCCTCAGTATCTAGATTGATTCAGTATTTAGAGTAAAACTAATATACATATAAGGTGAACCTTTAGAAGAGAGAAGTTTCCTGTGAGTTTTTTGTAAGGTGCCATGGAGATATATATATATATATATATATATATATATATCTAGATTGCATTTTATAAGAATATATTATATAATCCATTATAGAGACCATTTACAACTGCTACAGTGTAAGTGCTAACAGGAACTAGCCAGTTTTGCAAATCCTCCACAACATTAAAACTACTGTATAACGGAAGAAAAAGTTTGATATGTTAATCTATAATTAAAAAATGGCCCCAGAGGGAGCAAGATACGCCAGATTGACAAAACCAAATATTTTTTTTTTGTTGTCCGAAATATTGTCCGGAAACCAAATATTCAATGAGAGATACATAAAAGGTCATAGTGACCATGACCTTTGACCTTTTCTGTACTATGGCCTGGAGAAGAACTGTGTTGACTTTCATCCAAATTTGGCTTTTATGTTCAAGTTATTGTCTGGAAACCTTGTGTATCCACACCGCCCACCCAAGCGATGGCAAACACTTAAGGTATAAGAGGGGAAAAAACCCACACTTGGATGTTGGTATTGGAAAATAATCAACATCTCGGTGGTAAGTATAGCCCTGTTTCATATCAGGTCTCATCACACCACCAGTATATTACTTTGTTCTTTTGCTTAAACAGCAGAACCCCAGGTTTTTAATTTCACGAAACAAACTCAGGGTCTTGAAATATTCCTGACTGGAAGCACGCAGTATCCGACTGAACAACAGCGCAGCGAGAGACAGAGCTGGACAGAAAGGAAGAAGAGAATCTCCGCTGTGTATCCCATTTCACACAGCACACCTCACTGCTCTGTGCGCACTTCCTGCTCATCCCACCAAATCTTTCAAATCCGCTCTTTTTAAATCTTATAATACTTTTAGAGTTCTAAATCTTACCCATGCAGCAGCTGCTTAGTGCTTATACTTCCAGGTCCCAGGTCTACCAGAGAGCCACTTAACCTTCACCTGCTCAGCTCTGTGCTTTGACTGTATTCTCCCTCATTTATAAACTCTAGATAAAAGTGTGTGCCCTAAAAAATGATAAAAAAAAAATTCAGTTGCTGCCTGGATGAATGAGTACTGTGAGAGAGTGCATAGCCTCACCACAGTAGCACAGCACATGCAAAGTGGGTTTACACTGGGGCCACAGTGTCAACGATCTTCACAATTTTAGAGAATCATGAGGAGTGTGGGGGGTCGTGGGATCGAATCGTGATGATCTCGAGGGAACTTGGTGGAACCATGATGATCTTGAAGCGACTTGGTGGAATTGTGATGATCTTGAGGGAACCTGGTGGAACCGTGATGATCTTAAGGCAACTTGGAAGAACCATGATGATCTTGAGGGATCTTGGTGGAATTGTGATGATCTCGAGGGAACCTGGTGGAACCGTGATGATCTTGAGGGAACTTGGTGGAATCGTGATGATCTTGAGGGAACTTGGTGGATTCGTGATGATCTTGAGGGAACTTGGTGGAACCGCGATGATCTTAAAGGGAACCTGGTGGAAACGTGATGATCTTGAGGGAACCTGGTGGAACCGTGATGATCTTGAGGGAACTTGGTGGAACCGTGATGATCTTGAGGGAACCTGGTGGAACCGTGATGATCTTAAGGCAACTTGGAAGAACCGTGAAGATCTTGAAGGAACTTGGTGGAACCGTGACAATCTTGAGGGAACTTGGTGGAACCGTGATGATCTTAAGGGACTAAGTTTGACTGTCAAAAATTTAGCTGCAATTATTATGATGTATTAAGATTTGAAGCCAGTCATGATAGAAAGTGGGAATCGTAGTGCAGTGGAGCTTAACAGACCTTAACAGGCCTTGATGCACCATCGTAGGGGATCTTGATAAATTTGGAAACACGATTCCTTGAAGTTTTCTCTCGTGGATGCACCCTGCCTCCTTTTTATACCACACTCATACTCCAAGCTTGCTTATAAATTGTGGAGCTCCACATTTTTTTGATTCGTGGACATCATGGCCGTGGTGTAAACCCAGGTTAACAGTCATCACAAGGCCAGTCAAAAAGGTTTAAATATTAGATTACATATCGGAGGACGGTTCTGTGTGAAGTTTGCATGTTCTCCTTGTGATTGCATGGGTTTCTTCAAGGTGCTCAGGTTTCCTCCCCCATTCCAAAGACATGCACATTAAGCTAACTAGTCCCTGGGTGCGAATACGAGTTTGAATGCTTGAGTGTGTCGACCCTGTGATGGTCTGATGAGCTTTTCAGGGTGTACCCCACCTTCAACGAGTTAGCTTGAATGGGCTCCAGCTTCCCCGCAACTCTAATAAATGATAAAGTGGTTTGGAAAAAGAAAAGGATTATATAGCACTCAGGTCATGTCAACAGTGATTTATATGATATACTATAATCATTTAAGTGATTTCAATTCATTTGTATTTTATTTACTTCCTCAAACTGATATTTTCTTGCTGGTATTAATGTTGAGGTTTCATTTCTAAAGTTTTTCTTTAATTTATCCTTCCAAAATATTTTTGGTTGCCTATTTATTTATTTGTTTGTTTGTTTGTGCCCCTACATGATGCAGCTTTCATTATCTAAATGGCTTCTGTAGTAGATATAAATAAATATAACAGAGATATGGTGTTGGACTGGACTGTTCTGAGTATTGTAGCCAGAAATATGGCTCAGCGACACCAAATTAATTAAATCTATAATTTATAAGTGATTTATATCTTATTAATTTATTTGTGACCCATCGCAGCAAAGTGGGTAGTAAGTCAGAAATTATTAAATACCTTGTTGAACTTTAAATGTGGACAGCACAGTAACGCAGTGATTATCACATCCACCTCACAGCATGAAGGTCCTCGGTTTGATTCCCAGGCTTGGGGCGTTTCTGGGTGGAGTTTGCATGTTCTCCCCGTTGGGTTTCCCCCGGGTACTTAGGTTTCTTCCCACAGTCCAAAAAACATGCACAGTCGGCTAATTGGCTGTTCCACATTGCCCCTAGGTGTGAGTGTGAATTGTTGTGTGTGTTGGCCCTACTATGGCCTGGCGAGCTGTTCAGGGTGTACCCTGCCCTCGCCCAGATAAGTGCCAGCCTCCCCGTGACCCTAATTACTATTATGCGGCTTAGAAAATGAACGAATTTAAAAAATGATTTTCTCCAAAGTCGCACGCTTAAAAGGCTGAAAATTCCTGGCAGGTTTTGGTTAGTTACTCCAAAACTAGACAAATCTGTTAGAAAATTTAGTATCATTTTAAAGTTTAGGATATCAGCTACAAAATGGTACCAATAACTCAAAATGAATAATTTCCCACTTAAGACCCACTTTGCTGTGATGGGTCACATTTGTGTAATTGTGATTTCAGTGAGGAAATACAGAACTGGCGTCTACAGTATATGGCTTTATATAAAATTATTATTACAATATCATCATCATCATCATCATCATAATACTCTGTTATGTATTTACTCTTTACAACATGGTAACATTTCATAATACACAATAACCACTCACTGCAAAGGGTGTAACATAATGGAGTTGTAGTCCACTACATGTCTTGTCAAGCGCAATTTGATACACATCCACACACACACAAAAAAAAAAAAAAAAAAAAAAAAGTGTAACCGAGTTTAGAAAGCTTAAACTTCCTCCTAGAAAACTTCCTGTAGGTTCCCATGCCATCATCTCTGGTAACAATGAATACTATGCAGTCATCTATTTAGCACCCATACAAGAGCCTTTACTTGGAGGTCTGGCAACATAGAGCAAAACAGAAACTCCAGAAAAGTTCTCGTAATAACGTCCCATAATTATATTCCACGTCATTTATTTAAGGCCTGGTCTACAATCACAAAATCAGTTTCTGATGGAAATGACTAATTCTGATATTTCTTTTATA
>JAQMYF010000007.1:25986027-25996860 GCA_030014195.1 Neosilurus mollespiculum
CTTTTTCTGTCCCCTCCAGTCAAGTCCAGCAAGATTACATAGATTCCATAACACAAATCAACAGTAAATAAATAAATTAATCAGAATATCAAGAGGAGCCTTATACCCATAAACCTCCCCTTGGAAAGCAAATTTGTACAGCACAACACTGCAACCAGACTGCCTTTCTGCTTGCTATGATGCTGGACAAGACAAAAAAAAAAAAAAGAATTATGTCTTTACTCATGGGGAAAAACTTCCACGCTAACAACACAATGCTTTAAGCGTGCACACTACTGTGCCCTACAACGCCAAAAGGAAGTAAGTGACAATTTTTTGAGAAGCAAAAACAAGATATGTCTATTTTAAGTCCATATGATGCAAATTTTGTGACAATAAAACTAAATTATTTTTTAATTATTGGCAATTTGTGCAACAAATTTTATCCCCATAGCCCCATGGTCACTTGACTGTCAACGTTTTCGGAAGTGTTGATAGCCTTGTACTGACCACTGTTAATACAGGTGAAACTCGAAAAATCAGAACATCGTGCAAAAGTTCGTTTATTTCAGTAATTCAACTTAAAATGTGAAACTAATATATTATATAAACTCATTACATGCAAAGTGAAATATTCCAAGCATTTATTCGTTATAATTTTGATGATTATGGCTTACAGCAGGGAAGCTTTTAATTTGATGTCAGCGAGTTGACGGCAGTTTTGGGAACAGCTGCCAGTATGTGACAGTTCACCAGATCTGCGAGACACTGAGTAATTAAAAATGATTTAGCACTTTTATACATGTACAAGATACACTGTGACTATTAAACTAATCATTTGCCTCTATCTCATGTTATGGTTTTATGTTGTTTTGTTATTTTTGCTTTGTTATTTGTTTGTGGGATATTAATAATAAACTTCTAAAAGTATGTAATTGGTTTCTAAAGATGTAAATTATCCAACTATTTTGTGGTAATTGACATTTTTGGAAAAGTCACAAATGCATCAAGCATTTTGATAAATTTAACGCTGCCTGTTCAATAAAACATATTATGGGGCACCATTTGGCGACCAGAATTATAATACGCATGCCTATATTACTGGATTGTGATATATTTACTAGGCTGCTGAAAAGACTATTAATTAATAATATGTTCATGCACACAAGTCACTTCCCTTTGCTGTTGTTTTCAATAAACAAGTTGCATCTTTTACAATGCAAGAAAGAAGTAGGCAACATTGAAGTCCCGGATCATGTGTATTTGAGATTCCTTATGTCTTTTAGACATCTGATTTATTATGCATTCGATCAGCACATATAGTTTGGGTTACTATTATTCACCACAGAGAGTCAGGATGAAGTTCGTTTTTCTTAAAATTATCAAATTGTCACTTACTTCCTTTTGCAGTTGTAGGGCAGTTCGATGTCATGATATGTGGGTATATGCGGCTGTGACTTTATAAGCTTACGCCCAGCAGTGACGTATGATATGATAGGAATTTGCTCAGATTCTGAAATATGTGATTAAATGCGAGTTGTGAAGCATGTACAGTGGAACTTGTGTATAATATGTGAAAAAAACAGCTGAGGAATTGTAAAGTCGAGACATTTTATACTGGAATCTGAAATATGATGGCGAGTCATTTCCTCTGCCCATATTTTTATGACAGATCTCGTCCAAAATCCCCCCTGAATAGTCATGATAGTCCCAGCCATGATGCTCACGTGTCAAAAATGTTATATGAGCATATTTATGTATGTATAGCTATCTGAAACCGCTGCTTTACTTGCACCATTTATTGCCCGCTAGTTTGTTTAAAATTATGTGCGTCGTGTAGGACGTGCTCGATGCATGTATCTACCACGCATGGAATAGATGGACATCCTGACAGCCACGGGCATAATTTGAATACGCTGTTTGTTCTTTTTCCTTTTCAACGTAAAAAATATTTGCATGAAATGAATATTCGTAAAAACCACACTACTTTTCGAATACCATATTTGGTACAAACTGCAAAGATCCTTGAGAGTCCCATTCTCACTACAACATCAGTATGCGGTGCAGTGTGTGCCTATGTTCCTGTGTGTGTGTGTGTGTGTGTGTGTGTGTGTGTGTCAGATCAGAGTCCCTTTCATATCCTGCTGAGCCTCGGGCGTTTGCCTTTCTTTACAGAAGGCAGATTTAGCAAGAGCTCAGATCTTCATCCCCACCATGAGAGAGTGAGAGCATGCCTGAATAAAACCCACAACTATTTCTCACTCTCGTGTATTAAAAAAAAACTCTACACACTTATCTTAGTCAAAAATCCATATGGAGTTCTCACAAAGGAAAGAGGTCTTTTCCGGCGATTCGGTGTGTTGCAGCTAGATCAGTTCCTTCACAGGACTGGTGCAGCTTGGCAGCATGCAACTTAATTTGGAAAAATTATGAAAATTATAAACCCACACCCACCCCCAACACACACACATATAGACA
Source organism: Neosilurus mollespiculum (assembly GCA_030014195.1). NCBI lineage: Eukaryota > Metazoa > Chordata > Actinopteri > Siluriformes > Plotosidae > Neosilurus > Neosilurus mollespiculum. The sequence goes on from JAQMYF010000007.1 coordinate 25,988,485, forward strand.
TATACCTGTTCTACCTCACCAACATGCAACATGAACAGTTTTTCTAAAACAGTTTATGCCCAAGTGCCCAAGTGTCACCCTTTCTTCAGATAAAAATTCTCACCTGGATCCAGTAGATTTATAACAGCTAAGAACTGCTTCTGTATTCATAAACACTGCCCTATATCCAGATTCATCCCTGGACTCAAAAGCCAAATAAAAAAAAAAAGACCACAGGGGTCCAGATGCTCCTGCCGAAAGGACCATTTCATTATATGTCAATATAGAACAAGCCAAGCAAGTTTGAAAGCCCCAGCTTCAGTACGCGGCAAGTAAATGTCCAGAAACCGAATATACAGTTTTGCCTCTGTAACCTTGAAATGTAGGAGCCTCCGTTTCTGAAGCATGATTTTTAATGCTGTAGAAAGCCCCAGCTTCAGGACGTGGCAAGTAAATGTCTGGAAACTAAGGTGTGGTGGACAGATGGACGGACGGACTCAGTGGCGGTGGCTCAGTGCTTAAGGTCCGGGTTCCTGATCAGAAGGTCAGGGGTTTAAGCCCCAGTACCACCAAGCTGCCACTGTTGGGTTCCTGAGCAATGCTACATATCTACAAGTGCTCAGGTGGACAAACGAGATTAAAAACAAAAAGGTAAGTCACTCTGGATAAAGGTGTCTACCAAATGCCGAAAAAAGTATAGAAATAGATCTGCAGAACCCGGAGATTGCAAGTTCGAATCCGGGTTTATGCCACAGCCATCCATGACCGGGAGTCCATGGGAGCTAATTGGCTGAGCTTTCACGGGAGGGAGGGATAGCATACGCTCACTTCCCTGTCACTCACAGCGATCACCAGCCAATCATGGGCGTCTGTGAGCTCATTCGTACAAGGAGGCGGATAGTGCTTTCCCTCTGAGTGTGTCAGACCGCCACCAAATATGCATGTGCTGCAGTTCGAAAAAAATGCTGATGGCGGGCATTGCATGGAGGGGGCATGTACATGTTTACGCCCCTCCCTGGTTGGTGGTGGTCGTGTGATAGGGAAGGCAAAAAGTTGATGGGACTAAATTATGGAGAAAATGTGGAAAATCGAAGAAGAAAAAAAAAAATAAAAAAAAAAGAACTGCAGAGTTTATTATCTATAATATAATTCAAACATGAGGCAAACGACTGAAAACCACCACAGAAACATGTCTGGTGTAAATTGGCCTTGAGTGTATTCTTCTACATTTGAAGGCTGTAAATCAGAAACAGGGTACATTAGTTCGGTTTTGTCCCCAAAACTACAAATCAACATTAATGTACCTCTCTAGGACTTAATATTGGACTGAAAAGGTACATAAATGTGACCCCTCTCTACACTGGGCGAAAGCGGAGTACACCATGAATAGCCCGCCAAACCATCTCAAGGCAACACACACAAACATTTACACTCACACTCACACCTAAAGGTCAATTTGGAACAGCCAATCAGCCTAAAGTACATGTCTTTGGACTGTGGGAGGAAACCTGTGGGAGTACGTTGAGGAAGCCCAAAAATCTTGTGAATGAAATCAGCAAAATGAGATACATTATTTAAATATTTTGTCCAATTTAAATAAAAATGGCTAATTTTAAAGGTACTGTCATCAATTTATATATGTACTGTATATATACATAACTCAAAAAATTAGTTTGGTTTATGTAAACTCGTTTTGTGGTGTTGGGTTACGTATGTTCTGGAGCAGTTGCAAGGTATTAAAAAAGGTACTTACAAATAAGTATCGCTGAGGGTACTGCTGTACCCCTAAAGGTTATTAAATACTATTCAGTGTCACCTATAAAGGCCTTGGAAGTCTGGTTCCTCTCAAGAATCCTCACCACAGTCACTTCTTGCTTGGGATATTTATTTTACATCTGGGGTTCTAAAATGCTGCTTTGTGACCAGGTCTAACTGAAATTATGCTGAATAAATAGTGGACTGAATGTAATGTGAATGTAAAATACCTTTACTGCTGTGTTACAAATATATTTCATGTCGAAATTTAACTACATTCATGTGTCATTTTTATCTATTTCGAAAGAAATTCATAATAAATAAATCAAGAAATAAAATAAAAACCTTGAGCTCATACACTCAAACCAGTTCATCAGTTTTAAGCTCATAAACTATTTCCTATGTAAATGAAACCAGGGTGTGAGCTGAGCTGAGCTGAGATTGTACTTACTGAGCAGGGACTCAATGGACACGCGGTACTGGGTGGCGTGAGAATGAGGCTGCCACTGAGCGCACATACTGTTCACTCGTACTTGATAGGTGTTCAGGTTAGTTACACCCAGGTACACTAAAGAGAAAAATAAAGAGAGGAAGAGATTTTAAAAATGAGGATTCATTTAGGATTCATTTAGGAAAAACACAATGAACTGGTCCTGACGGAATATAGATCTCCATGTAGAGTGCAAATTCTGAGTGCAAGGTGAATAAGAGGCTGTAAAAAGAAAGCACATAGTTTTAAATAACATGCAACAAAATAAAATGTTCAATAACATATCAATTATTCATTCATCGTTTATTTTCCGCACCGCTTAATCCATAATCCAAAAAAACACAGCCATTCACACTCGCACCTAGGAGTAATTTGGAACAGCCAATAAGCCTAATGTGCATGTATTTGGACTGTGGGAGAAAACCCACGCAAGCACGGAGAGAGTAGTGGCAGCTCAGGTGGTTAAGGCTCTGACTTAATGCTCCAAAGATCAGTAACAGCTGCCACTGTTGGGCCCTTGTGCAAGGCCCTTCAACTGCTCAGTTGTACAAAAAAAAAATGTAAGTCGCTCTGGAAAAAAGCATCTGCCAAATGCTGTAAATGTAAACTACACACAGGGCCCGGGACTCAAACCCAGGACCTTCTTGCTGTGAGGTGGATGTGCTAACCACTGTGCCACCAAACATATTGATTAAATACTTTTACATTTTTAATCCCTATTAAAATATAATAATCTTTACCCTGGAGATTTTTGTCGCCATTAGTTTGTTTGTTAGCAACTTTACTCAGTGTTGATGATTTTTACTGAAGGGGTGGAGTAAGGCCCAAGCAACTCTCCATTAGATTCTGGTGGTGATCTGAATATGGGAATTTTGTAAAGGATTCTTTACCAGTACGGGATAGTTTGCATACAGCTCTATAAGTGAGGACCACAATACCTCCACAGGAAATTACAGTAGAACATCTACATAAGATCCCTCACAAACCAGAGTGTGGTCAGGATCCAATTATTAAATATGTAGAGTATTGAAATATATAGGGCTTGACACAATAATTGTGAAAATAATATTTAGGAGAAATTTAGGAGGGACATGAGCTGCCTTGGTAAAGAATTGTGCTCTCCGAGGGATTCTAGTATTATTTTGGTTTCACTTTTTAGGAAGAAAAAACATCAGTTTACTTTATTAAACAGGTGTGTGCTCCCTGTTGCGTGGAGAAACAGAAAAAAAAACCATCTGCCTTATCATCAGGAGAATCTGAATCCCAGTGATGCTACAGCTAACTGAAGATAGCTTCAGTAGCCTCAAGTACCTTAGAGGACACACACGTGTGTGCATGAAATGGTTTGTACGGTTGGGGAACTCACGTGTTTTGGCTCTTCCAGTGAGAGCCTCGCTGGAGCCCGTGGTGTATGTGGCAATGACCTTTACACTGTACTCTGTCCCACTCATCAGGTTTAAGATCAGCATGGTGTTTACATCATCACCGACAAATGTCTCCAGAGCACGTCCTGGTACTACACACACACACACACACAGTCTCAACTGAGAAACATCTACACACAAGCACCATTACATTAGGGAGCACTCCAAGACCAACAATGCGCCCCAATGGAAACCATAATGATGATGAAGATGATGATGATCATGATGATGATGAACACGATCAATTGTATAGTATGTGAAGGTCACACAGAATAAAATATTGCACATACATTGCATGCTTGTTTGTTTTTATTGGCCGAGGTCTCATGTGAGGGAGGGATGGCATACACTCGGCTCCCTGTCAATCACAGCGATCACCAGCCAATCATGGGTGTCTGTGAGCTCATTTGTACAAAGGGGCGGATAGCACTATGCCCCCCAAGTGTGTTAGGCTGCCCCTGAATGCGCAGCAGTTCGTAAAAGATTGTGTTGCGTGTTACAAAGTGGGGCAGGTGTATGCCTGCGCCCCTCCCTGGTTGGTGGTGGTGGTATGTGATAGGGAGGCAACACTACAGACACACACACCTTAGCACCTCCAATTAGAGTAAACATAATTACAATCCCAAATCAAAACAAGACTTTGGACAGCATGAGTCCAATGGTGTATGCGGGTGTGTGTGGGTGGTTGCAGCTATAGATGAATGCAAGTTCATGATAAAATTCCATTTGAAGGATCAAAGATCATGCTTAGACTTGTGCCCTCGCCCTTAAGGCATGGAAATTCCTCCAGATTCTCTGAATGGTTTAAATATGTTATGCACTGTAGAGGGTGAAACACACATAAACATCCTCACAGAGCCCAGAACTCGAACCCAGGACCTTCTTGCTATGTGGTGGATGTGCTAACCACTACAGCACCGCATCACATACCTGAGAGAGGTTGGTAGATCACCCTGTACCCCATGGTGGGAGACGGGGGGGTGTCCCAGGTGATGCGGAACCGATTGTACCATTCCTCCGAGACTTTCAGGTTCTTAGGAGCAATGAGCGGCACTTAGGGGAAGAGAAAGGAGAGAGATTATGAATGAATGATAAAGAATGCTTTCAATACTCTACACTCTACATTACCCATAATCCCAAAGTCATTACAGACACGTACATGTGCGGCCAGAGCGTGTAACCACAGGTCCCTCTCCGTCTGCATAGATGGGTGTCACGCTCACTCGGTATTCTGTATCTGACAGCAACGGCTGCAGCACCACAGAGTTCTGATTGCCAGGAACCAGCATCTACAGTATAAGATGCAGTGTGCATAAGCATTAGAACAGTCAGACTATTAATAAAAAAAATACAGGTGTAAATGCAATCATTTTAACTTTGGGGTTGTGTTTTTGATCTTTACAGTTTAGGAAACGTTAGATTTTTGCATAAAACAAAGAGTAAAAACACTGAAACTTGGCAGTCAAATATTATGAGTAGATTCCCAAATTACACAATACTGTTATGTTCTCGCTGCCTCTGACGCGCCTCCAGCGGACCACTGGATTTGTGCTGCTCTTTCTGTTTAAAATAAACTCTATTTCTTATTGACTCCTGCATCTTCGTCGTCTCCAACACCTGGTACGATTCCACATACAGCAATCAGATTTTAATAACCATACAACATTTGGCTACAATAAACATCATGTAGTTATTTATCTGTTTGTTTTTTATTAAAAAATTTTATTTGTAACAGTGAGTAATGCAGGAAAATCTTAAGGAATAAAGGCTTCGAGGTTTCTAGTTTCTGTGTAACATAACAATCTGAATTTTAACGGATTTGATTTAAAAAAGAAAAAGAAAGTCTGTTAAGGGAAGAAGGGTTTATAGCTGTTTATTACCTGTATCATTAGAATATCTGTTTCTGATTCATCGATTCTTTTTGTAAATGTTTCCCAACATAAAGTTATAAACTTATAACTTTAAAAACTGTCATGTCATTCTAAAAACTGTTATCTATGCTAAACATATGGTCTGTGGTATAAAATATGTGTCGTTTTTGACTAATGCCACCCTTACACACTACCACATTATTGATGATTTTTCTGTAAATGCACACCACTTTGTGTTTCATTATTCAAGGGAAAAAATGCATGTTTTATTTGTTAATATTGATTTACATGCCATTCTGCTGAGTCATGTGACTACATATTCACATGGAATTTTTGATGCAAAACCGACAGACAAATGTTTAAAAATGGAACTGCCCTACAGTGATCCCTGTGATCATTAAATAATATATCGTCTACAAGCTCCAGCCTGAAATATCTCCAATTTAAAAAAAAAAAAACATCATAGCATTAAAATTTATTTAAAAAGTATAAAAAAAATAGCATCAATGCTATTAAAAAAATCTCACTGAATGACAGATATAGTAATTAATACAGAGCTCTGTTTAATGCCACAGGCTTGTGATATCTCTGATAGAAGCTTATTAGTTCAAATATTATCCACACAGTGATTAATACTGTATGTATACACCATAAATATATTAGCATTATAGCATTGAGTAAATAACGGGCATACAGTGTGCTTAAACAATACTCTACAACATGATAGAGTACAAATTATACAGCAGGAAACCATAGAATTCAACACTTTATCCATTAATGTGGATGCGATTTTATACAGAGATAAGCAGAGACATTAACACATCCTTTAAAAAACAGATTTACGATGTACGACGTGGTCCAGTGCGCTCTTATTTTCTTTAAAATATACAGACTGACTGCTTCTGAACAAATGAATGATTTTAAAAAGACAAGTTTTAAAACTTTTTGCTTGTTGCTGAATATCACAAACAGGGAACATTTGAACAAATCATTTATTTAAACAGTTTAAAGTATATTAAATCGTATGAGCAGTAAAACCAACTATAAACTACAATTTTTTTCCAAAACACATAAAAGTACACAGGCATTGCCAATTTTATTTTGTTTTGTTTTCATAACTTATGCCAGCACTGTTGCTGATTCTGAATGTTTTCTTTTTTATTAGGCAATAAAATGTGCCTAAACATCAGCCTTCTAGTCTTCTGAAAATAAATAAATAATAATAAATAATTTACATATTAAAGTTCACTTTAAAATAAAAAAAAATCAAGTTCTTGTCTTGATGACAGTAGAAGTAACAACAATGTTGCAAGGCCTGTACATCTTAACTACCTTATTTTATTTATTCATTCATTCATTCATTCATTTTCTTAACCACTTAACCTAATTAGGGGAAGCGGGTGCTATTTCAGCTGACTCTGGGTGAGGGCAGAGTACACCCTGGACAGCTCGCCAGGCCATCGCAGGGCAGAAACACGCTGATAGTAACCCAATGCCCTGCTCTTTACGAATGACAGCAATGGTTCTTTTACATGCCTCTCACCACAGACAGTGAGATACATGGCTGGCCTTTGAAAATCCAGTTAGCTTCACTGGGGGTCTTCCTTATTTCTTATTCTTATTCCTTAAGCCTTCTTTTACAACCAAACACTTAATACTTTTCCTGAAAAGATTTGGATTTTTTTTTTTTGTTTTGTTTTTTGGGTTGTTTTTTTTTTGTTCAGTTGTTTAATTTTAAAAATATATATATATATAAAATATATTAATAACAGTACCAACTGAAATAGATAAGATCAACCCCAATATAACAAATAATTATTATAATATTTTTAAATATTATTTAGAGATTTTTTCAGAGGCGAACTAAAAGACTGCAGAGTTCTAGTGCTCTAACACACCAGATTCAAATTATGCAAATGGATAAGAATATAAAGAAAGAAAGTCATGAAGCCATTAGTATGAAATGAAAGTAATATAATGATTTTACAGGTCGAATAAATTTACCCATACTGCATTGAAAGATTATAAATTGAATGATTACAGTATCAGTGTCTGCTTTTCAAATGAACTTGTGCTTATGCGAAGTGACTACAAGCCTCAGTAAATGCATATAATTATATTGCTGCCTCATGTAAGTACTAAAATTTAGAGAAAAGAAAACGTGCTCTCTCTCTCTCTCTCTCTCTCTCTCTCTCTCTCTCTATTACTCGCTCTCTGTCTATCACTCGCTCTTTATCCTGGTTCTTCTAATCTTACTAGCAGACTTCTAGCCTGATAAATTAAGTCATAACTAGAGAAATGCCTCTGGTGCTCAAACAATAACTCCCACACAAACACAGAGCAATCTTAATGAAATGTTATTGAGCATGCGCACATGCTTTAAGTATTTTGGATTATTTAATTTAACACAGTTATTCACAAACTCTTAAAAATCTATCTTTATATACAGGGAACTGTCCACTCTATTTATGGTGCTGAATTACTGCGAGGGAGTTTGGATACACACCAGTGCTTTGGGATGAAGACTAAATGTAAATACTGGCATAAAGAGGCACAGGATACAACTAATTATCACCATGAAACTGAGGAGGAGTTGGAAGAACAAACCACATGAGGGTTTTAGCACTCAAAGAACCTCTGGCCAAGCATCAAATAAAGTAATTAAAACATGTAAAATGTTTAAAACAACCCAGCTTAAATGAACAAAATAAAGGTCAGTGAACTGTTGTGTATCCACACAGTAAAACAGTGTAAGTGATGTGGTGTATCAGTACTGTGTTACAGTGTAAGTGATGGATGTAGTGTATCAGTACTGTGTTACAGTGTAAGTGATGGATGTAGTGTATCAGTACTGTGT
>JAQMYF010000007.1:26035731-26058417 GCA_030014195.1 Neosilurus mollespiculum
TATTATTTTTTTGGTGTTGTCCATGCAGCTGTAGCTGATCTTAATGGTGTTGCAGTTGAAGATTTTTCTGAGTTTGTGATCTTTGGGGAAGTGCTTGTCTATTATAGTGAGGAATTTGTGTCCGATGTTGGTGCTTACGTTTTATATATATATATATAAAATTTGTGTGTATAAATCATGTCAATATCTTCATTTGATGACATTATGCACTAACAGGCATAAAAAGAGCTTGCTACACCAGCTAATATAAAAATACTTTATTTAAAGCTGGATCAAAAAAATTCTAAAAACCAGAAATTCTGGTTTCTCATCAACACCCGCACCCGGAAATTGGTGTCACATCTAATTTTTTTTTTTGAACCACACTAAAAACGACACAGAAGGTGATTTGGTGTTAGATGCTGTGATTGTGATTGTGAGATTGGTTAAGTTCTTTTAAAATAGTTCTATTTAACTAAGATACATTCTATTTAACTATCTAAGATTTTTGGAACTGAAAGGCTGCTGTTCTATAGACAGCCGTTCAGAGTTTCAAAGTTTAATACATGTTAAATATACATGTGCATGTAAAAGGCTGGTCATCTAGGGTGTATTGTGTAGCTTCAGTCACTTTACCAACATTTATCTTTAAAGGCTTTTGGGCTCATTTCTTTATTTAAGAAACAACAACAAAAAATAATGTCTGCCACATTTAGGTTTTCAAAAAATTCTGATGAGAATCCTAAAGTCTGCGTTCTGTTATGTCCATGTTCAGTGATCATACGTCATGACTATGTTGGATTACAAATTTATAAAATGTTAAATTAAGGCTCCAGCGTAACAGTATATAAAACTGAAAGAGTTATGTATATTGGATTTTACATTTTAAGGAGATCAAGTCTGGCAGCCCAGGTGTCTGAGACATTAACATCTTGTCTGTATATACTTCCTGACCATATGATTAGGTGTGAAACTCAAGGCCAGACTGTGCCTTTGTCTCTATGATAATGCGAAGGTCTGGGCAACACTCTCAGGAAGTTGGATTAACACCTATACATTTGAATGACACTGTTAGGCCTATGAGATCTCTTACCGAGCTGATTCCCGTACTGCATTTGCATGCTTGGTTTAGATTGTCTCCACCTCTTTGTATCCCTCTCCCTTGCAAAGTATAGATTCTACTGTGCTGAGCCTTTATTCAGGCTTGGATAACTACAGCAAAACCTGCAGTCAGTTCTCAATAAAGAGCAACTTCTCTTTGAAAGATATCCCAACGTCTCCTGGTCTCTGGTTCAACAAGGAAAAAAGAAAAAAGTTTCCAACAACTATGACTACCTTGAAAGATTTACATATGATGAACAAAGAGGTGTGAGGGTGGGAAAAAAAAAAGGTGATGAGTGATTGCTCATGTACAGGACCATGCTTATCAGTGATTGGTCAGATGAGAAAATGCTTATCAGTGATTCATCAGATGAAATCAGGGATATCACTGTTTGGATGGGACCATGGTTATCAGTGATTGGTTGAATGAGATGTTTATCATTGATTAGTCATAGTTACCATACCATAGTTATCAGTGATTACCATAGTTATCAGTGATTGACTGGATAAAGTAACCATGGTCATCAGTGATTGGTTGGATTGAACTATGGTTTTCACTGATTGGTCGGATAGGGTTATCAGTGACTATTTGGATAGGACCATGGCCATCAGTGATTGGCTGGATAGTGCCATGGTCATCAGTGATTGGCTGGATACGACCATGGTTATCAGTGACTGGTTGGATACGACCAATCACTAATAACCATTTCCCTATCCAGCCAATCACTGATGACCATTGTCATCACGGTTGGATAGGACCATGGTTATCAGTAATTGGTTGGATAGGATTGGACCATAGTTATCAGGGATTGGTTGGATAGGACTATGGTTATCAGAGATTGGTTGGATAAGACAGGACAATGGTTATCAGTGTTTGGTTGGATAGGACTATGGAAATCAGTGATTGGTTGGATAGAACTATGGTTATCAGTGACTGGTTGGATAGGACTATGGTTATCAGTGATTGGTTGATTAGGACAATGGTTATCAATGATTGGTTGGATAAGATTGTACCATGGTTATCAGTGATTGGTTGGATAGAACTATGGTAATCAGTGATTGGTTGGATAGGACTATGGTTATCAGTGATTGGTTGGATAGGACCATGGTTATCAGTGATTGGCTGGATATGATTGGACCATGGTTATCAGTGATTGGTTGGATAAGATTGCACCATAGTTATCAGTGACTGGTTGGATAGGACTATGGTTATCAGGGATTGGTTGGATAAGATTGGACCATGGTTATCAGTGATTGGTTGGATAAGATTGGACCATAGTTATCAGTGAGTGTTTGGATAGGACTATGGTTATCAGTGATTGGTTGGTTACGACCGTGGTTATCAATGATTGGTTGAATAAGACTGGACCATAGTTATCAGTGATTGGTTGGATAGGACTGTGGTTATCAGTGATTGGTTGGATAGGACTATGGAAATCAGTGATTGGTTGGATAGGACTATGGTTATCAGTGATTGGTTGGATAGGACCATGGTTATCAGTGATTGGTTGGATAGGACCACGGTTATTATGTATTGATCAAATTAGAGCAGACTGAAGCAGCAGCTGTGATGTGAGCTGAAGGGCCATTCAAGATAGTCACTAATGTGTCCTTAAAAATCCATAGATTTGTCACAAGGCATTTTATTTGTAAATTAAAGTTGCTAAAAACTAAAGTCTCAATAGTTGCCAAATCTACTGAAAAAGTTGGCAACCCCAAAGTAGTGCTTGACCCTGAAAATGCCAGACTTAACAAGTGGATAGGCATAAAGGTTTCAATTATGCATGTTTAAGCTAAAATAATAAACAGAATAAAAGAGAAGGTTTATTTATAGTGAATGTTACACTTATGAAGAGAAGATTTTACTGTTCATTTAAATGTGCCTTATTTTGTAGTTTGTAAAATCCAAGATAGTGCCCATTTATCTTCAAACTCGCCTTTAGTACAAGTTAACTCCAGCTGGTGCAACAGACAGTTTTCATTTGCCAGTTTAATAAAATTTAAAGTTTCTCTGCTTACCTGAGCCAGAACTGTAGATGAATCTGTAGCTGTCAAACTCTCCTTTCGGCTCCTTCCAGGACACACTGAGCATGCCTGAACCTAGCACCTTAAAACGTAATCTTCTAGGAGCAGGCACTGCACATATACACACGCAACACACAGATAACACAAACTATTTGTACGATATTTATATGAATGTGATTTATATTAAATTGCAGTATTTTGGGATAAAGGTTTAAGATCTCTGTACCTTCCAATCATTTAATCTTCAGCTGAAACTAAAATCAGGAAACATTCTTTTAAACTCACCTATCTGTGAATTAAGAAATATATATAAAAGGATTGAAAGAAGTAGAAAGCTAGTTGGCATTTCAGCAACTGTTATTACAGTTGGCCCTGCTGGATGCTTCATCCAAACGCCATATTTAATTAAATTATTATATGATGATTAAAAAGCACAAGACTGGGTGCTATTATGTCTTAATTAAAAATTAAATAATTAAAAAATTATTCTGGTTTACTAATATTTTTAAAATCTTCCAATTTTTTCCCTACTGTATTTCCTTGAATTTATAGCATTGCTATTATTATTATTATTGTTATTATTATTGTTATTATTTACACAATGCAAACCTTAAGACCTAACCTATATTTATTTTCTGATAATGGTTTCAGAAAAAGAATTTCAAAGAATGGAAGGTACACAGTCTAACAGGAGTGACTTATCATCTGCAAAGCAAACCCACTCTTCATCAAGCAGCTAAAAATCTAAGGTTAAGGAGTATGTTTGACTGGCAGATGGTGAGTAAATTAGGAGTTGTAAACAGTAAGACAAGACATCCATCTGTGTTTGAGAAACAGATATTAAAGAAATCACAGATGTTACAAAGTGTCACACGCTTCCCCTTCATACATTTGCAGTAAGGTGTTAGTAATGAACTCGGTGCTTCCGCTCTGGGGAACTGGCTCGGAAACAGAGCCTGAACTTACCAGAGGTTATACAGAGGAAAGATAAATCTTGCATTCCAATATTGTCTTTAAAATGCCCTTATTAACCTCCCCATATTAAGTGTGCTTCAAGAGTCGCCATCTTCGGCACATATGAAACAGAGTTTTTGAGTCTGAATGTACTTTAACCAAGTATGATGCGTATAAAAATCATACAAACTATGAGTATGAGTAAAAAAAATGCTTGCTTGAAAGCTAGCATGCTATGCAAACATTGACCCAATACTATTAAATGGGCCATCCACTGAACTTTACCGTTTAATTTTTATCTTGAGCCCCTAAGATGGCAACAATGATTGAGGGGAAGTCAACAAGGGTGTGTTAAAGCAGTATTGGAACACAGCCTGAAACTATATAGGCTCTGAAATAGCATTGGTTTATGCCTATTTCTCTTAAGAAAAAAATATAGTCAAAAAAAGATAGAGCACATTCACCATTCACCATTCTGTCATTTCAGCTCCACAGGCAAAACTAATCCAAACCCATGCTAACACACACACACACACACACACATCCAGATATATACCAGTATTACACTACATCTACCTAAATCTATTTTGCATCCACCCATTTCCCACAAACTCATTCTGGTGTTTGTGTCACAGTTAGCAAGCAATGATGCTACAATTATGTATTTTTTACATACCCACACTGACCGGAGAACAGTGCGAGAGATTTTTACAGGTATGTAAAGAACAGTCTGTTTACTTCTAGAGTTTATAAGGATGCATTGAGTCAAGCATTGCGTAATAATATACCAAGCACACCAACCTTAACATGGGGAAAGGGGCTTTCTGCAGTGATTCTGTGAAATGCAGATCGTTCTCTCTCTTCTGAACAGGATTCTAAAGTACATCCCAGTTCAGTCCAGCGTTGTTAACTCATATCTGCACTTTCTCCATATAATTTGTAACGTTGATCGAATGGGTATTTAGCCGGTGGTTTAACATGCTCAGTCACTGGTCTTGTTATGAGATAAAAAGTCGTAACTTTAGTCTTGGCTCAAGGCTTCCAGCACTATCACGTAGATTTTAAGATTAAAGGTGTGGTCCTGTTTTGCTGTGAGTTTTCGCAAGGATTCACTTACATCCAGACGCACTATATAAGGAGTCTCAAATAAACCTTTAAATAAACCTACTAAGCTACTTGGTAAGTGAATTGGCGATGACCCAGCTAAAATAAACAGGATGTATTATGTATGATAACCTTACAAAGATGAAGCTCCATACTTCAGAGACTATGGCATAGCATCAACATGACTTTTCATGGTTCGTACATCCGTAACACCACCAGCGCTGGGTCTGTGGGTCGGTCTTGGACATCGAATAGAAGGAAAAAAAATGTTTTACAATAGAAAACTGCTCCGAATGTGAAATCTTTTGCTTCAAAACTATAGTGTTCTGATTATCAAATACATTTTTTATGAAAACATAATCACAGAATCCTTACATCAGTAGCATAGAGTATTTTCAGTAAACAAATGGAGTTTCCCCATGCCTCAACTGATTTTTCCGGAAAACATGGCTTTTACATTTTAAAAATCAGCACGATAATCACCTTTGAACAGATACTAAACAAAACTTACAAACATCTTGGGGAGCTCTGATTTTGACAGTATCTAAATCTAAAGATTATATATATATTTTTTAATTCTTTATTAATGCTTTTGCTGTAGTCCTGACTAGGACCTTAGGCGTATCTCTGTTTACCAGAGAGACTATAGGCTGTACAACTTTAGTAGTGCCAGTCCACATCGAGCTTAGGGAACAGCCAATTAGCTTAATGTGCATGTCTTTGGACTGTGGGAGGAAAGCAGAGCCCCTGGAGGAAACCTACACAAGCACGGGAAGAACACGCAGACTCTACACATAAAACACCGTTGTCAGGCATGAGGCTCGAACCAAGAACCTTCCTGCTGTGAGGCAAGAGTGCCTTTGTGTCCGCCTCCACTTTATTCTCTCACCGTGACCTCAGTTTTTACTGTTAGCATGAAGGAATGTACTTGTCTGTCGAATATGATGTCATGTATCACCTCACTTTTCTCTAAAAATGCAGAGCATGTTTTACTTAACGTTATTATCATAACATTACAGATTAAAATAATAATCTAATTTTTAAAACACAAGTGGCACCTAGGTTTGGGTTTTATCAGGGAATTCAGTGAAGCCTGGATGAAGTATCATAAAACCTGGAAAGAAGATCGAACTCCACGAGCGGGACTCCGGGTTCAACGTAAAAGTCTCAACTGAAAACTGAAGAAAGCTCAGATCCTATAAAGATGTGGTGTGAAGATCTTGTTGTGTGCTTAGAGTCTGTACTCCAAGAGGAAATCAGAGAAGTTATTCTGCAGCAGTGAAGTGTAAAATGTGAGCCAATCGAAGTAGCAGTTCTGTAAGAAATGTTTAAAGGTCAAGAACAAGAATGAATATATAAAATACGAAGCACATTCTGTCATGAAAGAGCTGAAGAGAGCACTGCATGGATGACAGATATGACTGTCAGCTCCAAATGCTTTGGTCAATTCAAAACCAGCCTTAATTATTTTCTTCTGTAACCCACCCCACATGAATGTCAAACCAATTTTGGAACAGACTGCCATCAGACCCATATTAATCAAGGCACTTCAAGTCCAAATGCCAGGGCTTCAAATTCCCAATGGGGACTTAATGAGACATTCATTTTAATCGTTCAAAAATGTGAATAATTACAGACAAAGAGGTGTTAAATAGCATGCTGCATTTGTACATATTTCTTCGATGCATTCTTTTGTTTTAGAAATCGCTGCTGGTGCTAGTTTCAACGTTTCCTGCCGGTGGCTTCATAGTCAAAAATGCTATGGTATTTAATAATAAATGAATTGCTTGAGGCACTCAGTCAGCATGACCGTGCAGGACTTCAGAATTATAATTTCCTGCCTAATTAGAACCATCGCGGTCCTGTATTTAGTATCTCTACAGGAAGATAAGGATAATGTGCCAATATGGCAGGTGAATGAGGAGAGAAGGTTTGGGGCTGAAAATGTTTTCCACAGTCAGAGGCAGATCTTAACCTGTTCACTGGACACGTTCCAGGTAAGACAGTTCTCTACATGAACACCCTCTCAAATGAGAACTTTTAAATCAGACCAACATTAGCCTCCACTTTTGATGTTTAAGCATTTTTATTTTATTAGCTGTAATGAAGCTTTAAATATGTTTGTATTCATACTTTAAACAATCATATCAAAGCAGTAATTTATTTTTATGGACAGTTTGTTTGTATGTTTGTTTATTTGTTTGTTCTTCTCATTCATTCATTTTCATTCATTCATTCATTCATTTTCTGAACCGCTTAATCCTAATTATTGTCGCAGGGAGGCTGGCGCCCATCTCAGCCGACTCTGGGCGAGGACAGGGTACCCCTTGGACAGCTCACCCGCCATTGCTCTTTTCAGATGACACAAAATAATTCTGGCACTTTCCAGTAAGCTCCATCTCAACAAGTTCTACCTCTTGCATACACACACAATTTTAAGTACTCTAGTTTAGTTTATTTTGCACAAAATTAATAAAAACAAGATAAATACAATAAAAATATCACATACAGTGCAGGAAGAGGGAACAGCCTCCACCCATAATATTAAAATTTAAAGGACAAACACCCATAATATTAAAATATATCAACATTTGAAGAAGTAATAAAAAAGTAGAAATTAAAAAAAGTACTCTAATAATAGCTTTGGAGATTTTGCACTGAATAGTGATGTGAAGAAGTATTTACCCCCTTCCTAAATATTTCCTTCTTTTTTTATTTATTTATTTATTTATTTTATTGCATTATATATATTTAATTGTGTGACTGGTTTGGTTATGCTATGGGTGATATCTCTTTGGCTGTTTGTTTGTTTGTTTGTTTGTTTTCATACCTTTTTTTAATTACATGTCACTGGAAATAAAATAAAGGTTTTCCTCTGTTCCTTTTCCCAATGAAAAATGGTTTATCCTGAAGGTATTTGGTCATTTTCAAAATCCGCAGAGCAAAAAACACTAACTATAAGGTTTGAGGAAGATGTAAATCTGTCATGAGTTCCCATCCTCCTCAACCTTCCGGCAGCGTTTGACACAGTGAACTACAAGACTGTCTTGTCCATCCTAGAAGGTCAGTCATATTCACATCTGCTCCACATAGACCCTCCCTTAGTGTCCCTCAGGGCTCAGTGCTTGAACCTCTTTTATGGTTCTCCATCAATGCTAGGTTCCTCTGTGAGGTCATGAATGACGGCTCATCAGGTGGAACTCAAACCCAGCAATAATCAACTGCTGTTTATCCTAATCTCCTCCTCTGATAGCGGCAACCTTCCTCGATCATTTCGCTTTCTCCTGTTCAACATCAGAGTCCATTTTTTTCCTCTAAGGTCACTCAGATACTCGTTCAGTCCCTTGTCGTCCCAAGGCTGGACTACTGTAACTCACTCCTGACAGGTCCGCCTCTGAGTGCTATTTGACCTGTGCAACTGATCCAGAATGCAGCTGCACGACTTGCTTTCAACCTTCCTGACTTTTCCCACACCACCCATTGTGCGACCATTGCTGTGCTCTCTCTACCGACTTCCTGTAGTTGCCTGCATCAGATCTGAAACACTTATGCTTGCCTTCAGTGCCAAAAATGGACTAGCACCCTCCTACATCCCTTAAAGTACTTATCATACCACGCACTGCCCCACGCTCTCTCCGATCCTCCAGCACTGCTTGACTGGTCCCACCATATTACATTTCTCTCTCATCTCAGACGCTTCTTTTTGGCACAGATGATGAGATGAACTTCCCTAGAGATCCGGACAGCTGAGTCACTTGATGTCTTCAAAACGATGACTAAAGACCAACCTTTTTGGAAGCACTTACACTATTTATGCTTATATTTAAAAATATATATATATATGCAATTTTAATTTTTGGCAACATGCTGTGGTATTACAGGGAAACAAACTCTGGGATGTCCTGTTATGGGCTGTTAAGCATCCCGTAATTGATTATATGAGATAATGTACAGTGAGCCATTACTGAGAAATGCTCCCCGACAGAGTGATTAAGATTCTGACATACAGCAGATGGGTCTTGTATCACTCTGAAGGGGTTTATACTGTGATAATGTCCAGTTTGCTCTACATTATCCCACTCATTATAAGACAACTTGCTAAAGAAAGTAATTATGTGACACAAAATCGCGATTTTGATAATGATTCCATTGCTTCCACGAACAACAAGCTTCACAGCAAGAGTCTGTTTTACATAAAAGGAAATTAAACCCAAACTTAATAAAAGCTTGCATGCATAGTTTAGGGTTGTGTCCATTAAATCACGCTGTGTACCTTTTTTTTCGTGTATAAAATAAAACAGCAATAACTCACACACAGGAGACAACACAGTCATGTGAAAAGTAGCGAAAAGTCATGTGATCATCTTGGGTTTATGCCAGGAACACGGGACTAATTTGTTCAAGAATACATGGTGCTGTATTCTTTTTTGTATGTAGGAGAGCACACTTGTCTTAATGTATATAAATGGAATCACATATTAATTGTAGAAATGCCTAGTTTTATTTTATTCAGAAGTTCACCAGTTTATATCTGTTTTGTTAATTTAATATTATATCTACATACAGTTATTATTGCCATTAACCTGCCTTCCTTACATGAACTGACAGATTCACGTCCTATTTTACGATTTCTGACTACTGCAACCTATCACACAGATCACAACAGCAAGTTGCAACTTGGAAAATGTAAGTAAAAACCACCTGATAATGAAAATATACATATGTTCATGTATAACAGGTCTGAAGGCAGTTCAGAGCAGTTTAATATGATGGTGGTGTGGCAAAAAGAATTGTGAGCTGTAGGTGAAAACAAAGGTTGTACTGAGGTGCTATTAAACACCCTTTTCAAAAGTTCAGTTTAAAATCTATTCTGCACCCACCGATTGAAACTCAGGGAACTATAAACACATAACTATAAAAACAATCAATAAAAGAGAGGGGAAAGGTTAGGTTAAACACAACAAATTCAACACAGTGGCTATAAGGAACAAACTGAAGTGAGATAATTAAGGTTCATAAGGGCATAGTTAAAATAATACCAGCATGTGTATTTGACAGAAATACATTGGCAGGGAAAGAGCTTGTTCAATCCAATGTGATTGCTATGTCATATGTTGTGCAGCCGTACATTATGGCTTCAGGTAATTCTCCATCTTGACATTTTTTAAATGGTTTTAGAGAGAATGTAAGGTCACTGACACTCGTATAGTGCACTTCAGAAACATTTTTCATTAAATTTCATTTTCCAGACCGATTAATCCGTTAATAGGGTCACGGGTAGGTTGGAGCCCATCCCAGCCAACTGTGGACAAAGGCAAAGTACACCAACAGACCATCATAGAGCAAACACAGACACACAGCTATTCACACCCCTATTCACACTTAGGGGCAATTAAGAATGTCCAATTAGCCTAATGTGCATGTCTTTGGACTGTGGGAAGAAACCGGGGCACCTGGAGGAAACCTACGCAATCACAGGGAGAACATGCAAACTCCACACAGAAACACCCTGGTCAGGCACGGAGCTCTTTCAGAGGACATTTTAACTTTGAGGCGGAAGTGCTAACCACTACGTCACCGTGCCGCCCTTCAGAAACATCATGGCCCTTTTTTGTCCATCACATTTCGTGATGGATACATTTTTTCCCCATGAAAGCACAGATGGTACAATCAGGAAAACCACAAAGCTCAAGCTTCACTAATTAACGGATGCACAACCAGACAATACAACAGAATGCAAGACGATAGATTTTTCAAGCTGTTTATAATGACATGTCTGTGTGTCTGTGTTTGTTTGTGTGGGGGGTGAGGGAGGGGGTGGGGAGGACAGAGACAGACAGAGACAAACAGACCGAGACTGACACAAGTGGAGAAAAAGAGAGGTTTTACCTTGTCCGTATGCTGGTTTGGTGAACAGTGATGTTACTGCCAGCAAAAGAAGTGCCCCTCTGATACCCCTCGTCTGCATCCTCTAAGCTAATGTGGGGCAAAAGCTAAAATGCAGAAAAAGAGAAAACTCCAATGTATTGGTTTAAATCATACCAGCAGACGAGACTGCATGGATACACTTTACAGGATATACAGGGTTGTGATATATTCCAATGCACTCTTAGAAACCAGGTTCCCAAACTATACTTGGAGAGGTGGTGCTAAGGACTGTTGGGAGCCAAACCCAATTGAACCCCTTGAGATTGAAGAACTCGATGTGTGGTTTCAGCAAGATGGAGCTACAACATGGCACACGCAGCTCGAAGATCACTGGAAGTGCTGAGGGAAAGTGTGATATTTTTTTTTATCTGTGGGGCTACCTTTAATCGCAAGTGTATACTCATCGACCCCAAACTCCTGAAAACAAGGTTAAGGTTGTTATTCAGCAGGAGATTGTCGCTGCTCGATCCGACATGACCTGTCGAGCCATGACAGCCTTCAGAAATCGCCTGTAAGGATTTATAGACTATAACAGCCACCATTCGAGGATCTTTAAAACATGATGCATAAAAACTGTACTGAATGAAGTTTCGTGGGTGAAATAATCTTTTTTTTTTTTTTTCATTTACCTTTGAAATGTGGGAGGGTTTATTGGGTCACCCTGTAGTAAAGCTTTATAGGTATTATGTGCCACAGATCACTGGAAAAAGTATGAGAGGTGTGTCACACAATGCCTCTCTCTCTATCAATATTCATTTAATGTGTCCATTATCGAAGTAATAATAATTATAAAGTAATAATTTAATACCTGTATGTGAAGTAGGTGTGATCTAAAGTGCAACCACCACCACCACCCCTGCCAGTTCCACAACCTCAGGTTGTATATCACTCAGGTTCAGTTTATTTTTAAACCTATTCAAATGTTTTGTTCATATCTACAGTACCTGTGTTATTTTTAAGTTAGTTTAGTTGGTTCCCAAACAAAACACAAACCGGAAACCATACTAACCCAGATCAGCCAAGCAAACACATAACATTCCCTGGGGGTTATTTAAGGGTCAGTTTATAATACTGTTAAGGAAAATTCCTTAGACGTTATTAAAACGTTGTAATTTTTCTCATAAAACCATCCCAGACTCATAATAATGTATGAATTGTATATTTTCAGATGTTTTTCAGCATTTATGGGTGTATTTAACCAGTTTCCCAGTGCTTAATGTTAAACCGATGCTTCCCAGTGAATACCTGCATGCATACGCATTTTTTTTTTTTTGTTAGAATAATTTTTTCCGTATAAAAATTAATTCTTCCAAGTGTAATGATGAAAAACACTTTAAAAGCAGGACAATGGACTAGGAATTTCAGAGGCGTTTCAATCTGAAAAAAATCGGCGGTGTGATTCAGTCGTTATCGTCTGTACATGGTCGGATATGTCAATGAATGTCTCTTTCCAGTGATCTTTGCTTGTTCTCGGAAAGCAAAATTATTAGCCGGGAGGGGGCTAGTAAAGACGAAGAAATGAACTAAAATGAGAGAATTTACGAATGTGGTCTTTGTTTATACTGCAAGGATCATATCTGACATCCCACACATACACAAACAAGACCTTACCATCAAAAAATAAAGCTCACCACAGTTTTGTTACAGAAAGAACCACCTGGTCCAGTGAACACTATTCAGATGCCTTCTGAATCTCTGGGAAGAATAAAATCACAGCTGTGCATCTCAGGTTTGTACATTTACTTTAACAAGTGATATAAAGGGATAAGCAATATTTTAGAAAGTGTACACAAGTGAATAAGTGTAAAAATAGGCTAAACAATAGCCACATGTGGATTCAACCCCCCCCCCCCCACACACACAAAAAAGACGGTATAATTGATTATTAAATGTTTATATATCATAACATTTTTTTATATAATATTAAAAATGTTATATATTATTAATACTTTAAAATATTATTTTAAAAAATTATTAATACTTTCAGATATTATCAAAAATTTTATATATTATTAATATTTTATATATTATTAAATGTTTTATAAAGTAATATTTTTATATATTATTAATATTTTATATATTACTAAAAAATTATATATAATCAAATGTTTTATACATTATTAATATTTTTATTGTATTATTATTTTAAATATTATATTATTATTTTATGTTCATAATATTTTGTATATTATTAAAACTTGCATATATTATTAATCTTTTTATATATTATTAACATTTTTATATATTATTAATATTTTATATATTATTATTTTTTATATATTACTAATCTTTTTATATATTATTATTAATCGTTTCATATAATACTAATCTTTTTATTTATTATTAACATTTTTATATATTATTAATATTTTATATAATACTAATCTGTTTATATATTATTAACATTTTTTATATATTATCAATATTTTAACTATTATTAATCTTTTTATATATTACAAATCTTTTTATATATCATTAACATTTTTATATATTATTATGTTATATATTACTAATCTTTTTATATATCATTACATTTTTTATATATTATTAATCTTTATATATTTTACTAATATATAAACATACATACCTGTATATGACAAATAAACTTGAAACTATTAACATTTTTATATATTAATATTTTATATTTTATTAATCTTTTTATATATTACCAATCGTTTATATATTATTAATATTTTTATATATTATTAATATTTTATATATTATTAGTCTTTTTAAATATTATTAATATTTTTTTCTGCCTGTTGAAGCATGATGGACTAAAAACCAGATATTAAGGGGTGGGTAAAAACTACTACGTCATTACACTATTTATTTATTAGGGTGTTTGTTTGTTTGTTTGTTTGTTTGTTTTGTAGTGGCTAATATTGTTTTCAGATATTAACAAATATTGGGAGGAAAAAAACGTTAAAACGGTTAAGAAATGTGGACATTTTAAAAGTAACTTGAAGAAAAGTGTTGTCTACAACAATGAAACAAACAAACACGTCAACAACAAGCTGAGAGGAATCTGAGATGCTGTGAAACTGTTAGCATTATGCTACCAACAACAAGATCCTCGTTTATATCTGGATATCTAGACATCTTATTCCTTCAGCAACAACAACAACAACAACAATCATTTCATAAGAGTTTCCTTACCCCTTTCTTCAAAAAAAAAGCGACGTTCTGTGTAAAAATCCCTCAAAATCATAAATCTAAAACTAAATTCAAAAACTAACTGTCGTTTTCTTGTTGTCTCGCGGAACCCCCGCGCGCTCCACAGCCGCTTGTCCGGAGCTCGCGCTCTGCTCCTCTTCGGCTCACGCGCGGAGTTAAAGGTGTGGGTGGTGGTGGTGGTGGTGCTGGGGATGTTGGAGCGCGCGCTGTCGCTCGCGCAGCTCGCTCACTCAACCCGTCTGTCCCTGCAGCTATTCATTCCTTCACCTCGTTTAATCTCGCGTGACGAAGAGGGGGAAGAAAACACACGCACACACACACACACGCACAGGCGATGTGCATTTCAGGGTGACGTGACTTATCGACGCCTCGAGCGCACCTGAGGGAAACAAAACACCACCTCACGCGCTGTGGTGCACATTCCTGGCGAGCTTCCCCTCTTTCTTCCCTTCTTCTCCTTCTTCTTCTTCTTCTTTAACTACCATATAATACACCTGTCAGTTTCCTATCGCGTGCACTGTGCGACAATGATCCAAAGTGGGACTGATGCTGTTCCACTTTATTAGGAACACGTGTTTACCTGCCCATCCATCCATCCATCCATCATCACACAGGAAACTGGAACCAACCCCAGGTAACCCCAGGTTAAAGGTGGGGGTTACACCCTGAACAGATCACTGGTCTATCACAGGACTCACACACACACACACACACACACCAGCATCCATTCACACTCGCATTCGCACCTGTGGAAAATTTAGAGCCGACAGGTGACCTAAAGGCCACGACTTTGAACTGGTGGAGGAAACTTGCGCAGACACCGAGAGAACCGAAATCAGCGCAGTAACCACCATGCCCGTACTGCTGTTGTTACGGTGATATTAATGTTGTATCTCATTTATTTAACAAAAGAGTCAGCACGTCCACCTCACGCCAAGAAGGTCGTGGGTTCGATTCCTGGGCTCTGTGGCGTTTGCATGTTCTCCTAGCGCTTGCATGGGTTTCCTCCGGGTACTCCGGTTTCCTCCTGCAGTCCAAAAAACATACAGAAGGCTGATCGGAAGTTTCAAGCCCCTAGGTGTGAGAGCGAGTGTGAATGGTTGTGTGTGTGTGGTCTGACGAGCTGTTCAGAGTGTACACCACCGTCGGCCGGAGTCGGCTGAGATGGGCACCAGGCTCCCCGCGACCCTAATTAGGATCAAGAGGCTTAGAAAAATTAATTAATGAATCTCTTTTGTGTAAGAGTGCAAAATACTTTCTGGAAACAGACACCAATGGATACGTAGCACGTCGCTTTGCTTTAAGTGCAGAGCGCTCTCACCTGACCTGCCTTTGTCATGGTTACAGTATGAAAATATGAAATATAAAAATCTCATTTCCGTTTGCTTTTTATGATGTTTCTGTGTAGTATATACTTAAACTCTGAATGGGGTTTGAACAGACACTGTTACACGGCTTTTGGTTTATGCACCTGCACGCACACACACTTAGAGCTCACCTGTGTCCGTCATCATTAAAAATAATATAAAATATAAACCATAAAGATCTCGTTTTAGTGTTGCCTACTTTTATTTAATTTTTTGCTTACGTTTCTGTGTGGTGGCGTAGTGGTTAGCACCCAGGTCCTGGGTTTGATTCCTGGGCTCGAGGCGTTTCTGTGTGGAGTTTGTTTTTTATTTTAATATACTGTATTAATCCCGCAGGGGAAATTATTGCCTCTGCATTTAACCCATCCAAAGTGAACACACACACACACACACACACACACACACGTAAACAGTGAGCACACACACTCGGAACAGTGGGCTGCCACATACATCGGGGGCGATCGGAGAGCAGTTGGGGGTTAGGTGCCTTGCTCAAGGGCACTTCAGCCATGAAGGTGGAGGAAGGGAAGGTGCAGTTTATTGGAGCTGGCTTACTGCTCCGATAATCAGAGGTTCAAGTATTTAGCTTTTATTAACCCTGGTTAAGAGACACGTGAACTGTTGTTAGAACGTTTCCCTGGGGTCGCAGGGTCCTATTTCAGCCGACACTGTGCACAGGTGGGGTACACCCTGAACAGCTCGCCAGGCCATTGCAGGGCCGACAAGCACAAAACCGTTTACATTCACATTCACACCTATTTGGAACAGCCAGTTCGCCTAATACGCATTCCTTTGGACTGTGGGAGGAAACCGGAGTACCTGGAGAAAACCCATGCAACCACAGGGAGAACATGCAACGTTTATCTCAAAAAGGTCATGTGTTCGGGTCGTGAGCTCGGCGAGTGGATTACCGTGTAGAGTTTGTATATTCTCCCTATGCTTGCATGGGGTTCCTCCGGGTACTCTGGTTTCCTTCCACAGTCCGAAAACATGCACACTGTCAGCTTATTGGCTGTTCCATATTGACCCTAGGTGAGAGTATGAATGGTTGTATGTGTGATGGACTGGTCAGCCGTTCAGCGTGTGTCTTGCCTCGGAGGAGTCGGTTGAGACAGACTCCAGCCTCCCCACGACTTTAATAGGATAAAGTGGTATGACAAATGGATGAATGGATTGAAGGAAAACTGCTACTGCAACCATGTTCATTGCTTATCTGTAACTTTGCAAGTGAAAAATTTTATGCAACCTAACTGTTACACTGTTTAGCTACTGCTTCTGGGTATCCATGTGAGATTATCTTCAAGTACAGAAGGTGAGTCACAAGTGCAGAAAGCTCCAGATGAAGAAAGCAGGAGGATAAGAGCAGGAGAAGAGCATTAGAAAGAATCAAGTGGGTCTACAGGGTGAGAGGAGTCCCAGAAATAGCTCCTTTGCTATGAAAACCTCTTTAGTGGCATGTAAGTTATTCTATGTATACCTCATAATTCATTCCTTTTTAGATCCTGCTTACAAAGTGGCTCGGGAGCTATAGGAATGGGTTCCGTCCGTCCATCTGTCCATCCGTCCGTCTGTCTGTCCACTTTACTTCCCGGACATTTACTTGCCGCACTCTGAAGCTGGGGCTTTCAGACTTGGTAGGCTTGTTCACTACTGTGAGTGCCAGGCTAAGTTACTGTGTGAGTGACCTTGAACTACTTTTCAAGGTCACAGGGGCAAAGCTTTATGTTAGGTTTCCGGACATTTACTTGCCGCGTGCTCAAGCTGAGGCTTTCAAACTTGCCATGCTTCTATAGTGGCATATTATGAAATTGTCCTTTCGGCGGGAGCGGCTGGGCCCCTTTAATTTTTAAAAAAAAACATTTTATCTTGGTCATAGGGAGGCTGCATCCTATCTCAGCTGACTCTGGGTGAAGGCGGGGAACACCCTCAACAGCTCACCAGTCCATCGCTGCGCCAACACACACAACCGTTCACCCTCATGTTTAAACCAAGGAGCAAACCAGAATAATAAATTAGCCTAATGTACATGTCTTTGGACTGTGAGAGGAAACCAGAGTACCCAGAGGAAACCCACACAAGCACAAGGAGAACATACAAACTCATGGGAACATCATAAACATCAGAACGTTGAACCCAGGACCTTCTTGCTGTGAGGAAAATGTGCTAACCACTACAATACTGTGCCATCCACCTTAAATTTTATTTATTTTTTTTTGGGGGGGAGGGGGACAATTTAGTAGTTTGGATGCCAACTCTAATGCATTTTTAGTCTCACTATGCAAATTAATTGATTTATATCCCTCCCTTGGGGCAGACGAAGCCTAAGGAAAAATGTGTGGCGGTGGGGCAATGAGCTACACCTTCCCTTCCTACACCTTCATGGCTGAAGTGTTCTTGAGGAAGGCACCCACCCCCCAACTACTCTTCGTGCACCCCAATGTGTGTGGCAGCCCACTGCTCCGATTATGCGTGCTTACTGTTTACCTGTGTATGTGTGTGTTCACTTTGGATGGGATAAATGCAGAGGCAATAATTTCCCTTGCGGGATTAACACAGTATAGCAAAATCAAAAAATCAATCTATTTTTAGAGTCTATCATTCAAATCACAGGAATGGCCCCCAGGAGGTTTTCTGTATGCTAACTTCAGTAATATGGAAGCTGCAGGCTATAAAGCAACTCTCTCTCTCTCTCTCTCTCTCTCTCTCTCTCTCTCACACGCATGTGCCCTCCCTCTCGGTCCATCGTCCATGTCGGATGTGCCTGAACATGCCAAGAGCGGAACAAAGGAATGCAGAGTTCGAGATCACAGCAACTGCCAGGTCACCGCCGTGACCGACGAGGATTGACGCTCCATAAATTCCATCACTCAGTTTTCAACATGACACGAGGAACTTTGGGTGTGGAGACATGTGTGAGGCATAGTGACCTTGAAGCAACACTCAGTTAGACATCAAAGGAATGTGGAATAATGCGCTTATAAAGACTCAGCACTGAGCAAAAACTCCCTGAGAAACTTCGAGAGGAACCAGACTCTCAGGAAAGGAATCCTGTCCTCTTCTGGCTGACACCAGATTGCTGTAACTATTATAAAGGCAAACAGTAATAGATGTAATACAGTATATATAAAATACAAGCTATTGTTTTTAAGCACATACTCACTGTGAAGTAATTACATGCAAATCTGGTAAACGTCTGCAAGCAAAGACACGGCGTACGTGCAGGCA
The DNA here is from genome assembly GCA_030014195.1 of Neosilurus mollespiculum. NCBI lineage: Eukaryota > Metazoa > Chordata > Actinopteri > Siluriformes > Plotosidae > Neosilurus > Neosilurus mollespiculum. The sequence continues at coordinate 26,054,592 of JAQMYF010000007.1, forward strand.
GTGTGACTTTAAGTACAGAATCATTTTCATAGTATTTATTAATATATTACAAAATCTGGGAAAAATAGATCATGCCATCATTCATTCATTTATTCATTCATTCATTCATCTGCCGATCCGCTTAATACTACAAAAGTCATGGGGAGGCTAGTGCCTATCTCAGCCAACTCTGAATGAAGGCAAGGTATACGCTGAACATCACACCAGTCCATCACAGGGACAACCATTCGTACACACACTCACAGCTAGGGGCACAGCTAGGGCCAATTAGCTTACTGTGCATGTCTTTGGACTGTAGGAGAAAACCAGAGAACCCGCATGAAACCCCTGCAAACATGGGGAGAACATGAATCCTACACACAGAGATGCCCCCTCTGAACCTGGGACTCGAACCTAGAACCTTCTTGCTGCGAGGCGGATGTGCTAACCACTATGCCACCATGCCGCCCAAGGGGTGAATTATGAGGTGGATAATGTCTTTACCTCTAAAACATATGCACACCATGGCAGCCTATTTTTCCAAAGTCTGAGGAAAAATGATTACCCATGGAGAATTTTAGAGGCTAGTTTGAGGCTTGGTCAAACTGGGATGTGCATCAGATTTAACACACTGTAGGTTGAAAAGAAGTACATCTAAAACGCCACAAAACAAGATGCTAGGCTAATTGCTATACAGCAGTATGCTGCTGAGAATAAACCGCTTATTATTTATCTAAATATTTAGTAGGTAGTAGTCTATAGCATGAAGTGTGATAGATTTGAGGTATATCGGACTGTATCATCAATATCTATGATTAGTGATCCGTGATGGAGTCCCGGGTCAGCTGTTAACCCGTGCAGTGGAGGCTTAGATATTATTGTTTATTAGTAATGACAAGTGATCAAATACCAGGATAAGCATTGAACCAATGTTGGGGTCCTGAGAAAAATCCTTAACAGAATTGAAGTAAATTCTATTACAATATGAATAAAGGTCAATGCCGGTCTATGCTTCCCTGACCTGAATATATCATATGTAACTTACACGAGCACTTGGAGAGCGCAAACCTCCACCAAGCCCAGCAATCACCAATATGAACAGCAAAAAATTCATGACAGCACAAGGGTGAAAAGGATAAATCTCGAACCAACCAGGACGTAGGATCTTAAAATCTGTATTGGGCCAGATACTGCTACAACAACACGGACAAAATTCAGATATATTTGCGGATCATCTCCAAAATCATAATTTTTTTCCATAATCCTGCTAACAACCACACAAACCTAAACAAAAACCCAACCTTTAGGATAATTGAGCATATCCTTATTAAAAGCTTTTCTGTTTTAACTCGTCTGCATTCAGCAGTGTAAATGGCTCTAATCCACTGGACTAGCTGCAAGATTAAACTGGCCGTTAAAATGAACTACAGCCACCATAAAGCCTCCTACTTTATAAATGGATACTGCATGAACACAATATCATGATAGTTGATCTGAAATAGATTTATAATTTTTGCAGAGATGAAGAAGCAGCAGGAAATGTGTAGACGGAAATGTGATGCTACTAAGCGGACCTATAACAGTTTGATTTTGATTACATTTTTTGATGTTTGATGTACTGTATTAATCCCTCAAGGGAAATTATTGCCTCTGCATTTAACCCATCCAAAGTGAACACACACATGGAGGAAGGGAAGGTGCAGCTCCCTCTCAGTTGTTGGGGTCTGTCAGTCTTTCTAAGCTATACAAAATATATCCTGGTCCGTCTTGTCTTAATGTATGCTTAATAATCCAGGTAAGCAAATCAGTTAAATCGGTTCATTTGGACCCAAAGATTTTACTAGGAGCAATGTTTTGTCGCTCCTCAGATTCACTTCATCAGTCTTAATTTGCTGCAGGTTTCCGCAAACTTATAAACAGTACAGTTGCATAATGATAAAACCCACCACCACTGCATAACAATGAGCCTGGAGATCAGTTTCATGGTTATTCATATGCAAATCATAAGGACCATTAATCACATTAGCTATGTGTACTATGCATAATTCATCTTATTAAAAATAAGAAAGTTTTCATTAATACCCATATCGTGTAAATTGGGATTAAATTATTTTGCTAGTAATATACAATAAAAAGGATCATGATTAGGCAGACAGCCTAATCCAAAGCGAATTACATTTATCATTTTTAAGTAATCTGAGCAATTGAGGATTCAAGGGCCTTGCTCAAGGGCCCAGCATGGCAACTTACATTTACATTAATGGCATTTGGCAGACGCTCTTATCCAGAGCGACCTTACAATGCCTTGCAAAAGTATTCACCCCCCCTTGGCTTTTTATCCATTGTTACATTACAATCTGTAATTTAAATGTCTTGGGGTTTTTTTAAACTGAATTTTATGTGATGGATCTGCACAAAATAGTCTAAGTTGGTGAAGTGAAATGAGAAAAATACATAAACAATTAAAAAAAAAAAAAAAATCAGAAAATTGGTATGTGCATATGTATTCACCCCCTTTGCTATGAAGCCCCTCAAAAGTTCTGGTGCAACCAATTACCTACAGAAGTCACATAATTTGTAAAATGAAGTCCACCTGTGTGCAGTCTAAGTGTCACATGATCTGTCAGTATAAACACACCTTTTCTGAAAGGCCCCAGAGGCTGCAACACCACTAAGCAAGAGGCAACACACCATGAAGACCAAGGAGCTCTCCAAACAAGTTAGGGACAAAGTTGATGAGAAGTACAAGTCAGGGTTGGGCCCGGCACACCATCAAATCCATCATCTTTAAATGGAAAGAACATGGCACCACAACAAACCTTCCAAGAGAGGGCCACCCACCAAAACTCACAGGCAAGGAGGGCATTAATCAGAGAGGCAGCACAGAGACCAAAGGTAACCCTGAAGGAGCTGCGTATCTGTGCATGGGACCACAATAAGCCGTACACTCCATAGAACTCGGCTTTATGGAAGAGTGGCCAGAAAAAAGCCATTACTGTGTTAAAAATAAGAAGGCACATTTTGAGTTTGCCAAAAGGCATGTGGGCGACTCCCCAAATGTATGGAGGAAGGTGCTCTGGTCAGATGAATTTTTCAGAATTTTTTGGCCACCAAGGTAAACTCTATGTCTGGCTCAAACCCAACACACATCCCATCACCCCAATTATACCATCCCCACAGTGAAACATGGTGGTGGCAGCATCATGCTGTGGGGATGTTTTTCAGCAGCAGGGACTGGGAAACTGATCCTAGTCAAGGGGAAAATGGATGTTGCTAAATACAGGGGTATTCTTGAGCAAAAGCTGTTTCAGTTTGTGTGTGATTTAAGACTGGAACGGAGGTTCACCTTCCAGCAGGACAATGACCCGAAGCATACTGCAAAAGCAACACTCGAGCAGTTTAAGGGGAAACATTTAAATGTGTTGGAATGGCCTAGTCAAAGCCAAAGCCTCAATGCAATTGAGAATCTGAGGTCAGCTCATAGAGACTTATCCAAAGCGACTTGCAGCTGTAATTGCCTCAAAAGGTGGCTCTACAAAGGGGGGTGAATAGGTATGCATGCTGACGTTTTCTGTTATTTTGTCCTATTTGTTGTTTGCTTCACAATAAAAAAAAAATCACATCTTCAAAGTAGGCATGTTCTGTAAATGAAATGATGCAAACCTTCAAACAATCCATTTTTATTCCAGGTTGTGAGGCAACAAACATGAAAAATGGCTTGGGATGGGGGGGGGGGATTTTCCAAGGCACCGTACATCTATCATTTTCATACAAGTCAAGTCAAGTCAAGTCAGTTTATTTGTATAGCGCTTTTTACAATTGACATTGTCACAAAGCAGCTTTACAT
>JAQMYF010000007.1:26060484-26065484 GCA_030014195.1 Neosilurus mollespiculum
TGGATTCGTGATGATCTTGAGGGAACTTGGTGGAATCGTGATGATCTTGAGGGAACTTGGTGGAATCATGATGATCTCGAGGGAACTTGGTGGATTCATGATGATCTCGAGGGAACTTGGTAATGATCTTGAGGGAACGTGGTGATTCGTGATGATCCCAAGGGAACTTGGTGGATTTGTGATGATCTTGAGGGAACTTGGTAAACTCGTGATGATTGCGCTGATCGTGGCAAAATTTTTGACTGTCAAATATTTGCTGTGATTATTATGATGTATAACAATTTGATAGAACATGGGAATCCTGATAGAGCGCAGTAGAGCTTAAAAGATCTTAACAGACCTTGACAGAACATAACAGACCATGATGTGCCACCATAGGGGATCTTGATGAACTTGGAAACATGATTCCTTCAAGCTTCATCTCCTGGATGCACCCTGCCCAATCGTGCTTCAAGCGTGGTCATAAATCGTACAGCTCCATGCTTTTTTGAACAGTGGAGATCGTGGACATCATGCTCCAGTGTCAACCCAAGGTGACCAATGAGCCACCACTGCACCAATAAACACAGGACAAAGGGGTTACTTTAATAAACCTTTGTTTGGGCTGCATTCATGGATTAAATATTTAATTTCATTGTCCATGAAGCACTCATTTACACACAGGAAATGAGGTAACCTCTAAGGTCCACAAATACAAGTACTTACAGTAATGAAAGCTTGTGTAATGATTTCAGTGTTAGCTTTTACTTGATCTGGTGTGTAGGTTCCTGGTTGCAAATATGTGTTTATGTACAGTATATAAACTAGCTGCATTAATAGACATTTAATTTAAGTGCACACATGGACAAAGAGCAATTAATCAGACATGTTAGCCATGGTAAAGGTAGAGAAAGATAAATATATTTTCTTAAGTTAAACATTGAGATTGTATGCCAGAAAAAAAAGCTCTATCATAATACACATAACACACAATTACACAGTTATTCATTATATTCCAGATGTGACAGAGAGACAGAGGTATGTTTATTATATCAATGTAGCATAATTATCATTATTAATTATGCCTATTAAATTAAATTGTTGCTCTGCTATGGCCTGGCGAGCTGTCCAGGGTGTACTCTGCCCTTGCCCAGAGTCGGCTGAGATGGGCGCCAGCCTCCCCGCGACCCTAATTAGGATTAAGCACTTCAGAAAATGAATGAATGAAATGAATGAATGAAATTAAATTGTCTAAAAGCACTGAGTGTAAGTCAATTTATATTTAATAATTTAAAAGCTATATATTTTTGTTAATACTTTGGGTGGTATATTTAATAATAAGGGAATAAGTTAAATATAATAAGTTATAAAAATAATGATTAGAATTCAATTGATTTAAAGTTATTTTATGAAATGAAGCTTAAATAATTAGTTTGCAATTGCAAAAATTATTAATTTCATTTACTTTCATAAATTTTAGTTTGTAATTAAACTCTACAAAAGAAATAATTTTATAAAAAGGGTTTCTTCCTTGTAGGATTAAGTGGTTTGATAAATGAGTGAGTGAGATTGGTGTTCAGGTTAAGTTGTGTAGTTTGTGATTATAAAAATATGATTATAAAAATTATAAAAATTATAGACAGTTTAATTTTATTGGTAAATATTTAGACATTTTAAGTCACCATAATATAGTTTTTTTAGGTTACTGGGTCAAATATAATATAATAAACCTAAATAAATAGTTTAGTTAAGTAGTAATTATAACACAGCACATCTAAATTCTCATTTTTGATTTGTCAAGAGGTTTAAACTAACAGTTTAAACAACTGTTGGGAAAATGGATAGCTACTAATCGATATCTCAACCAAGAGCACCCAGAGAGTGCAAGCCTCCACCAAGCCCGGCAATTCTCCTTATGAACCACAATATCAAAAGCTGTACTATCTCACAATGTTAACGCATCCTTCAAATTGAATTCGGATCACCACCAAAATCTAAACAAGTCTTTCTTGTCAAAAGCCACACCTCTGGTAGATATTTAATGAAAATCTGCCATATTTATGTTTCATAATCCTGCCAACAAACAACCCACTGACAAAACAATAATAATAATCATCTAAAATCTACTTACTATTTACAGAAAATGTTGATTAAATAATCAATTTCAGCTAATATAGAGAGTGGAACTTTAGCCACTTGCCTTTCTTATTTAATGTCCATTAAGTGCATATATCTTCTTCAGATTTACACACTCACGCTGTAAAGTCTTTTGATTCTGTTAAACATACAAACATAAAAAGGGCGGCGTGGTGGTGTAGTGGTCAGCATGTCCACCTCACAGTAAAGTCCTAGGTCAGTGAGTTCGTTTCTGTGTGGAGTTTGCATGTTCTCCCCATGCTTGTGTGGGTTTCACTGGGTGCTCTGGTTTCCTCCCATAGTCCAAAGACATGCACATTAGGCTAATTGGCTTTACAAACGTTGTGTGTGTGTTTGCTGGCACTGGGCTGGACTGTGTATCCCGCCTTTGCCCAGTGTCCGCTGAGATCCCACGACCATAATGGGATTGAGCGGTTTAGCCAATTGAGCAAGTAAACAAACAGACAAACAAAAAAAGAGACCACAAATGAGCAACATTAGTACTCTGTTGAAACGTGTTGTTGGTTTGCATATCTTATAATTATTTACTGAAGGAGAGGTGGATATCCACCAAGTCTGAGGTGAATAATTGGTTAATGATGTATTACATACAAACAGAATTATTTTTACTTTTTTAAAGGCTGACTGGTCTTACACACACACACACACACACACACACACACACACACACACATTCCGGCACATTACGCAGGAACATAAGAAAACTGTGCTCTGTAACAGCGTCTTTTAAAATTAGTCATAGTTTTAGTATATACTACATGGGAACATAAGAAAAGCAAACAACAGTGAGATTGTTATAACCTACTTTTTACTTTTAAAGCATGACAGCAATTACGTCGTCTGCTCAGTCAACATGGTCACAGGCATTCCATTACGGCACCCTTTAAAATTCATTCAAAATTTAAAGCAATATAAAAATTTAGGTTACCGCCCAGAAGACGGTACAGACAGACAGACGTATGGACGGTTTGCGACACAAAAAATGAGATTGATGCTATACCAGTTTCTCACGTCTTCTGTTCTTTCTTCTGTGTAATAAATAATGTTTTGTTTGTTTGTATTTTTTACCATGAAATGATGGTGAAAGCCATATTATTGTGTAGCTTTTTACTTCTGCCAATGAGGTTATGTTGCATTGTTTGTTTGTTTGACTGTTAGCAACGTTACTCAAAAACTTATGAACGGATTTTGATGAAATTTTCAGGGTGAGTAAGAAATGATACAAGGAACAATTGATTAAATTTTGGCATTGGTTTCGCATTCAGCATTTGTTTTTTGCTGCCTTGGTGAAGATCTGTGCTCTCTGAGTGCTTTTCTAGTTTTGTATGTTTTTGGGACAGTAAGGAATGCTTAGGAATATGTTTTGTTTTTCTTCATATTTGTTGTTTAAAATACAGAAGACATTATATGTGTAAATTTGAACTGGAGATAAATTAAATAAGAAAAACTAAATGACCCGGACACTTGTTTCCCCTCAGTGTATTTACTGTACTGTACTTAAGATCAGCTAATATCACAAGTCTTATCACTAAGAAACATCCTCTGGTTCTTGAAGTATATATTTATTTATTTATAAGCTCACTGCCTCAATATTTTTTTTACAGTTTTGGTTTTCTTCACCTTGCAGTAGACACTACAGTGTTGGGGTGAAATATCTGGGGCAGTAAACCCAAAAGGATGCTCTTGAGAAATTGGAGGAATGCACAGTTTATAGGTTTTATTTCTTTTTAAACAGCCTGATGCAGAGTACAAGTCCTCACCTGCTATATCATGCAGTTATCAGTATTGTACTTTTTTCAGTTCTTTATAAATTCTTCTTTACATTTTTAGAGTAGCTTCTTCAGCAGTCGAGTGGCTCCATCACTTCCATGACAACGGTGCGAGGCCCAGTGAGGATCAGATGACTGACCGTCCGATAGTCCATCTCCAAAACATTCACTCCGTTTACACACACTACAAACTGGCATACATATAAACACACACACACACACACACACACACACACACACACACACACACACACACACACACACAAATCAATCAATCAATCAGTCAATAAATTTACCACTCTCTCAGTCTATCAATCAATCCATCAGTCAGCCAATCAGGCAGTTAGTCAATCAACCAATCAATCAGTCAATCAATCAGTCAATCAATCAGTCAGATAATAAATACATTTCTTACTCAGTCATTAATCAAACAATCAGTCAATCTTTCAATCAATCAATCAATCAATTAACTAACCAAATAATCACTCAGTTAAATAAGTTAAATTTAAATATTTAGCCAATAATCAATCAGTCATATAATCAATCAATCAATTAATCAGTTATTTAGTCAGTCAATCAATCCTTATACAAAATGTTGGTATAAGACATAAGTACTTGAACACATAATGTGATATCACAACCAAAAGAATTCTGTTGTAAAGTACTCCTGAGAGGAATATAAGTTGTATAAATAACCCATAACCCATTTATAATGGATAATAAACCATTTACAAAACATTATATGTGTCACGCAACACTTTTAAGGTCATCATCAATGGTCAAGAAAACGGGGAACCAGGGTGACATTCCTGAGAAGGGGACGTCCCTCGAAGCCTGATAAAAAGGGCAAGAATAAAATTCATCAGGGAGTCTGCCGAGATTCCTTCAATAAAGGAGCTGTGAGCTCTAATCACTCCCTGCAGGTGTATTCTTTACTTGTCTGGGTTGTGGTGTATGATGGCAAGCTAGAAGCCCTTTCCATTAAAAAAAGGAAATATCGAAGCCTGCTGTTATGGTCTGAAGGGAACAAGTCAGACCTTTTCGAGCATAAACCATTTTGGCAAAATGAGTCACATGTTGATGAAGATGGATTTC
>JAQMYF010000007.1:26094596-26116338 GCA_030014195.1 Neosilurus mollespiculum
CACACACACACACACACACACACACACACACACACACACACACACACACACACACACACACACACACTCACGCACACTCACAAATATACGCAGAGTTCATTTGAGTCTAAAACAACAATATAATGATGCTGCAGGTTTCTACTGCCTCAGGGCTCATGGTTTGTACATGCAGCTGAATTTCCTGCTATGAAAATACCAGTCTGCCTCAGAACTTAGCCACTATATCCTGGATATTTACTCCATTTTCTCCCAACTGGGCTGTCTGTCACTTCCCACCCACTAGTTAGATTTTCTGTTTATTATACAGCAGCTACTACCACTAAGCCACCACTGCCCATTAAAGCCACCTTTAATGGTTCACAAAACACTTATGCAAATGTGTTTTTACTGAGTGATGTCAGCATATGATCGAAGTTGGGAAATTTGGGCTGTGGGTACTTGTGTGGGTTTCCTCCAGGTACTCCGATTTCCTTCCTCAGTCCAAAGACATGCACGTTTGGCTAAATGGCTGTTCCAAATTGCCCGTAGGTGTATATATTGGCCCTGTGATGGTACGGCGAGCTGTTCAGGGTGTACCCTGCCTTTCCCCAGTTTCGGCTGAGATAGGCTCCCGCCTCCCTGTTTTCGTAATAGGATTATGCAGTTCGGCAAATGAGAAATTTGGGTTTTGTTCTTTTTCAGTAGTCATTCCAGTTAAACATGAAAACAAATTGCTAAGACCAGATTATGTGTTGGGACACTGATTTTTATTGCAACCATAATGGACATCCTGGACAGTCGTACTAAGCATTTCACTACATATTGTACTGTGTATAATTTGTATGTGATGAATAAATTTGAATTTGAATTTGAATTTGAATTTGAATTTGAATTTGAATTTGAAAATGGTGTCATGTGACTTATAATGTCATGTGAAATATAATTGTGTGAGAGAAAAATTAAATGTATGCTTTATATTATAACCCTAACTCCAAAAACATTGTGAAGCTGTGTAAAATATTAATAAAAACAGAATGCAGTGATTTTCAGACCTCCTAAATATTATATTTTTTGACAGTAGAAGACAGAAAACATATAAAATTTTGAAAGTGAGACATTTTACTATTACTTGAAAAAATATCAGCTTATTTTGAATGTGATGGCAGCAACACGTCTCATAAAAATTGGAGGAACATTTTGCAGCTCATTTGGTTAATTGGTGATGGGTCAGTTACACGACTGTGTACAGTATAAAACCACCATCTGGGTGAAGCTTCACGAATCTACAAAGAAAACGTCCACAAATCGGGGAACAATTTTAGCATAATTTTCCTTAATGTAAAATTGCAAAGACTTTGAATATCTCATCATCTACAGTATATAATATCATCAAATATTACAATAACCTGGACAAATCTTCAAGGCCACACTGGATACTGGTGATCTTCAGACATTAGGTGGCTTTAACATTGAAAATCACTGCATGGGCTCAGGAACACTCCCTGAAATCATTAATGGAAATCGCCTTATTGGGCTTCCGATTGGCGCATCGACAAGGTGTGTGACTATCAACCGGGAGATCGCAAGTTTTAATCCAGGTTGATGTTGCAGCCATCCGCAACTGGGAGTCCATGGGAGCTAACTGGCTGAGGGGCCTTAATGGAAGGGAGGGATGAATGAGCTGACAGACGCCCATGAACCGGCTGGTGATCGCTGTGAGTGACAGGGCAATGTATGCCACATTTCCCTGTCACTCACAGCGATCACCAGCCGGTTCATGGGCGTCTGTCAGCTCATTCGTACAAAAGGGACAGATAGCGTGTTACCTCTGAGTGTGTTAGATCGCTTTCAAATGCGCATGCGCAGCAGTTTGCTAAGAGATGGGTTGGCAGCATTGCATGTCACAGAGAGGGCATGTGCATGCTTACGCCCCTCACTGGTTGGTGATGACCATATTTGATAGGGAGGCAGTGCTTGACGACAAAACTTAGGGGAGAAAAAACTGTGAAATAAATAAATAAACAAATAAATAATAAAAGGAAATATGGCTTGTTGTTTTTTTTTTTATTAGTAGGAATTGCATAGATTAAAAAATTACATTTATGGCATTTGGCAGACGCCCTTTCCCAAAGCAACTTGCACCTATTCAAACAACTGAGCATTTCAGGCTTATGGGCCTTCCTCAAGGGCCCAACAGTGAAAGCTTGATGGTACTGGGGCTTGAACTCCTCACATTCTGATTAGTAACCCAGAGTCTAACCCAGGCCACTGTTAACCTGTCAAGCAAAAATCTGGCGCCACCTCTTCCAGTGATCTGGGATATAAATCCTCATTTTCTGTGGTTCCTTGTTGTGTTCACGTCTTGCTCTTTTCCGTTCATACACAGTTTTGAATACTTGCCTTTTGCGCATCGCCATGTTTGACTCTCTTGCTGGTGCAAATCTGTCACGTCATCCGCTTTCCAAAAATGACGTCACATGTTTTTGTGTACACAAACTGCTAAATTCAAGTCAGTAAGCTGGTATCCCTTAGGGTGGTTTGTTTACATTGATTAGCTCTTATTCGGAGAAAAAAAAAATCTCACACTTTGTAGTGTTTTGATCGGTAATAATGCTCAGAACTGCATCTATTTAGTTGATTTTAACATGTAAAATCTTGGAAACTATTTTTTTTCCTACTAGCGGTAGACTGATGAAAATGGAGAAAAACACTTTGTTTACTTTGTTATTTTTTTACTCTGTTTATCTTTTACAGAATATGGTTGAGGAGAGCGCTGGTGGATTTTTCGCAGAGGGCGCTGCTTTGCTGAACAGTTAAGCCCTATATCATATTTTGCTAAATTATTATCTGATGTGTGAGAAATTCTGTAATGGCATCCATCAGGGCATGATTTTGGCTTCTGGAAACAAGATAACTGAGATAAAACATTCCATTTCCGGGCGATATGCTCACCACTCCCATAAAGCCCGCACTTTAATCTGAAGTAAACCCCGGATTCTTCTGACTTAGAGTTGGGAGAGAAGTGTGTGATTAGGATGTTATTAAAGGAGTGTGTTAAAATAATTACTACTTATAATGCTAAGCTATAGTGCATCATGCTTGACGGGGTTGTGTCATTGCTACCTCCACATAGCAGTATTGTAATCGCCAGCTGTTTTGAGTCCTTTATTAGAACAAAATTCGGACCACATGCAGGGATTTTCACCAAACTTGGTGGGGACATTACCCTACCTAAGTCACAAAGATAAGTTGATTTTGGAATACCAAGGTCAAAGGTTTCTGTGTGGAGTTTGCCTGTTCTCCCCGTGCTTAAGTAGAAAAACATGCACAGTAGGCTAATTGGCTGTTCCAAATTGCCCTTAAGTGTGAAAGTGAGTGTAAATGGTTGTGTGTTTGTTGCCCTGCGATGGCCTGGCCAGCTATCCAGGGTGTACCCCGCCCTCGCCCAGAGTCGGCTGAGATGGGCTCCAGCCTCCCCGTGACCCTAATGAGGATTAAGCGGTCCAGAAAATGAATGAATGAATTAAGGTTTTCATTGTCAATTAGTATTTGTATTAAATAATGATGATCTCAGTATTAATGAAAATTATTGTGATTATTATTTTTGCTGTAATTAATCACCTAATATAAATGTAATATTTTTTTGAAACAGATTTGTGTGTGTTTGTTTCATGCCTGTTTAGTAAAACCAGTCACTGTTTCTTTTTTTTTAAATCCACACATAAGACTCATTACTTACTGTGTGTTGTAGATGTGACCCACCTGCCATTCGGCCGTCCTGCTGTTTTGTTCCAGACTTCATACTCGTTACTGCAGCACTTGGATTACATCAGCGCGTACAGTTATGATCTGCACATGCCTCTGTGGACAGCATTTACCATCACAGCACAGGTATAATTCACACGTCTATACTCTTGCATACTGTGGACTCCGTGTTACATATGACCCATGATGGTTTTAAAATGGTAGATTGAATATTTATTATAGATTATTTTAATGAGATCAAGACTGAATCATGGGCACAGTTCTATACGTATACTGCTTTCTTTGTTAAGGTTTTTTTCCTCATATTTTCAGAGACTCTTGGTTTTTTTAATAAGGATCTAAATCACTCATCTCAATCCTACTACTGTCACAGGGAGGCTGGTGCCTAACTCAGTCAACACTGGGTGAAGACGGGGTACACCCTGAACAGCTCGCCAGTCCATCTCAGGGCCACACACATACAACCATTAAAAATCTCACACCAAGGGCAATTTGAAACAGGCACAACTACCCTGCATAAATACAATAACTGCCAAGCCTGATAAGGAAATCTGAAACAGTTTTCAAGTTCTGGACAAACAGACACCACCCATATTCTTACATGGTAAAATAGTTGCCATAGAAACATTAATTCATTCCATTTTCCAAACCACTTAATCCTAATTAGGGTTGCGGGGAGGCTGGCGTCCATCTCAGGCGACACAGCGAGGGCAGAGTACACCTCACTCGAAAAAAGGTTTTGCTCAAGAATATCTCTGTATTTAGCACCATCCATATTTCCCTCGACTCGGATCAGTTTCCCCGTCCCTGCTGCTGAAAAAAATCCTCACACCATGATACTGCCACCACCATGTTTCACAGTGGGGATGGTGTTCTTAGGGTAGTGGGATGTGTTGGGTTTGCACCAGACATAGAGTTTACCTTGGTGGCCGAAAAGTTACATTTTAGTCTCACCTGACCAGAGCACCTTCCCCCATACATTTGGGGAGTCGCCTGCCCTTTGGCAAACTCAAAACGTGCCTTCTTATTTTTAACACTAAGTAGTGTTTTTTTTTTTTGGCCACTCGCCCATAAAGCCCAGCTCTATGGAGTGTACGACTTATTGTGGTTCCATGTAAAGATACACCATCTCTGCTGTGGAACTCTGCAGCTCCTTCAGGGTTACCTTTGGTCTCTGTGCTGCCTCTCTGATTAATGCCCTCCTTACCCGGTCTGTGGGTTTTGGTGGGCGGCCCTCTCTTGCCTGATTTGTTGTGGTACCATGCTGTTTCCATTTGAAGATGATGAATTTGATGGTGCTCCGGGCCCAATCCTGACTTGTACTTCTCAACAACTTTGTCCCCGGGGAGAACATGCAAACTAGTATTTAATTTAAAATCTGGATTTTACGGGCAAGCTGCGTTGTGACAAAGTGTTTTGCTTAGAGCGCTATAGAAAATTTAAATTCGAAAGAAAGACATCACAACGAGCAGGATCTAATCTAAGCCATCCGAGACAGGGTATGAGAATGTAGGTGAATACGGTGTGTGTGTGAAATTATTATCAATATTCATATTCATATATATCTGTGTCAAAGTTTAAAGGTCATGGATTGAATTACAGTTGTAAAACTGCACCTGTATGTCAGTGCTGACCTCATCATACTTCTCTCTAGTCACTGTACAGAACATTTAGTTTGTTGTGCATGTCCTGTATAACTCTGCAGGTAGACAGCACTGCCCTGCCTCTTCCAGACTCTGAGTGTGTGAGAGCGGACATCCGAATTAGTCCTGAACACACACAGACCTGCAACTCCAACAACCAGGATCACAAGACCGTCCGTGGTTTCCTGTATCCACCATGTTAGTGTCTTTCACACACACACACACACACACACACACACACACACACACACACACACACACACTTATAGGTTAAAGATTAGATATCTAAGCTCAGAGGAAACTGAGTACACATTGGTATCAATGTGATTAATATTTTCTATATCCAAGCTATAGAATACATAAATATGAATTAATTTATTTATTTGCTGAACCATTTAATCCTACTAGGGTATAGCAGGCTGCAGCCTATCTCAGCCGAATCTCTGCATAGGAGGGTTCAAACAGAACAGCTTGCCAGACCAAAACACACTACTCGCTGTGAAACGGACGTTCTAACCACTGAGCCACCATGCCGCTCCATATAAGTAATATATGTGTGTATATGATATACAAATTATTATATCGACACCCACTGGATATGAGCAGTGGTGCGCTCTGATTGGCTCATGTACCGTGAGTACAGTAAAACAAACATGGAGACAGTTGCTGAACTCTACTTAAAAGCCAAACACCAAAAAATATTTACAAAGCAACAAAACTTGGAATAAAAGTTTTTGAAGGTAAGAATATACATATTTATTATTATTGTTAAATTTTTCACCAAAGAAATCATTGCTGTCGGCCGTTGCTGTCATTTTGCCAGTTTGTTTGGGTTTATTTCGGCGATGAGCTGTGTACCCTGCAAAGCGGAAATGACTTCGCTCACTCACTTATTTGCCGAACCACTTAATCCTACTAGGGTTATGGGAAGGCTGAAGCCTACCTCAGCCTACACTGGGTAAAGACACAGTACACCCTGAACAGCTCGCCAGACCAACACACACATAACCATTCACACTCAGCCCTAGGGGCAATTCGAAACAGCCAGTTAGCCTAAGGGGCATATTTTTGGACTGTGGGAGGAAACCGAAGTATCCGGAAGCCCAGAACTCAAACCCAGGACCTTCTTGCTGTGAACAGGTACACCACCTTACCCTAAATGTCATGATATTCACCGCTTGTTGAATTGAACCCGAGTCTCCTGACTGAGAGACAAGTGAATATCAAGTGAGCCAAGTATGAACACACTCGCAGAAGGCGTTAGTAAGGTTGAGAAGTTTTAATGTTGTAGTGATTGTAACAAGGCAATTAGACACAGCTGAAGTCAGTAACATAGTTGGCAGTATGAGAAAAAACAAACCAAGTAATGGCGACATCTGGTGGTCACCCAGAATTAAAGAAAGCAAACAAAAACACAAGGCAGCGTTCTGACACGAAAATGACCTTGCATACATTAAAACTTGAATAAAATAATACAATTATTTCTCACAGTGGAATGAATGAAAATATAACAAAACAGTTTTTCCACCCAGTCCTGAATAACGTTTATTAAAGATAACGCAAGACCATGCATTTCTTAGTTAAGGCTTCACGTAGACATCACATAGTTTGATTGGCAGGTCGTGTTTACCTTGCCATCATTATCGTTGTTCACAAGTTTAGTGAACTTAAGTCCAAGCACTATTGAGTTACTATTGATTTTATATTTACATTCACAATCCCTAGGGACTATCACTGTTTTAGTCATGTGACCACTAGCGCCACATGTTTTGATTGGCAGCTCATGTTAACATTAGCATGTGTAGCGTTGTTTTGATGCTTGCCGAACTCAAGCTGTCTAGCTGTTTTTTACTGTCGGTTATTTCAGGATACCTGTAGCGGTACATGTACTGACTGTATGTACAGAAGGTTGTATAAACATGAAAATCAGCTTACTTCAAGTGAGGAGCTTCGCTTCGTGCTCTTCGCACCCGGAGAGTTCCGCTGTATAGTAAGTGGCTCTTGTTGGTTGTTTCTCCACAGGTTTTGCCATCACTCCTGAATCCAGATACGATGCTTCACTAATCACCAACACGGTTCCTGTGTACCCTGCCTTTAAGAGTGAGTGTGTCTTTAACTGTTAATTTAACTCGTAGAATAGTACTGTGTATAAGCACAGGTAGAATGTGATCATGTGATATTCACATTGCTGTTATTTAACCTCTGTGTGCAGATTGGGGGTAGTGGTTAGCATGTCCGCCTTATAGCAAGAACGTCTTGGGTTCGATTCCCGGGCCGAGGTGGATCTGTGTAGAGCTTGCATGTTTTCCCTGAGCTTGTGTGGGTTTCCTCTGGGTACTCCGGTTTCCTCCCACAGTCCAAAGACATGCACATTAGGCTAATTGGCTGTTCCAAATCGCACCTCAGTGTAAGTGTGGGCATGGATGGTTGCATGTGTTACCCTGCAATGACAGGCACCAGCCTCTAGTAGGTTTAAGCTGTTTTGCAAATGAGTGTGCAGTTTGGGACTTTTAGTGCATTACCTGCATGATTAATGCACAAACTGCTCATTCACTCATTTACTGAACCGCTTAATTATTTTTGTGGTCACAGGGAGGCTGGATTCTATATCAGCCGTCACTGGGCGAAGGAGGGGTACACCCTTTTTCAATCCGCCAGACCATCACAGGGCCAACACACGCAGCCATTTACACTCACACTCACACCTAGGGGCAGTTTGGAACAGCCATCATCCTAATGTGGGAGGACACTGGAGTACCCGGGGGAAACCCACGCAAGCTCGGGGAAAACAAGCAAAACTTACACACAGAAATGCCTTCGCTGAGCCTGGGATTGGAATCCAGGATGTTCATGCTGTGACACAGATGTGCTAACCACAGATTTTTGCGCATTATTTCAGTAAAATAAACAGACACACTGAGCAGTGTGTCAGAACTGGCGTAATGGACACTGTGCTCTGCGTGTGTGTGTGTGTGTGTGCCTGTGCGTGTGTGTAGGGATATGGAGCTACCTGCAGATGACAGTATTGAGGCGCTATTGTGAAGAGAACAACAGTATTAATGTTATGACCGGGCCCATATTTGATTATGACTTTGATGGACTCAGAGACACGGTGGAGAAAATTAGAGAGTAAGACACGCACACGCGCACACACACGCACACACACACACACACACACACACACGCACATATCTTTTTCAGTCTTGCGTTTCATAATTGTGTGTGGGTGTGTGTGTGTGTGTGTGTGTGTGTGTGTGTGTGTGGATGTGTGCATGCCCGCACTGCAGGTATACAGGTGACTCTGCCCCAGTTCCTACTCATTTCTTTGTGATAATAACGAGCTGTCAGACAGAAAACACAACAGTGGAGGAGTGTGAAGGATCCATTTCAACGGTGACCTTTATCCTCCCGCATCGACCAGATAACTCGGAAACCTGCAATGTAAGACTGTCTCTCTCACACACACCCACACACACACACACACACACACACACGCACACTCAGTAAATATGATCCTGGTAATCAGCCTCTTCCCTGTGGCTCATTCCACACTGAATTAGACATAACAGTCATTTGAGGTTTTAAGATCACAGCTTCATCCACACCGATGCCAAAAATGACACTAACACACAAGATGATTTTATATCTAGTCATCTTATCCAGACAGATAATTCAGCAAGCTAGATAGTACTGTAGATAAAAAACAAAACTTTATTTGTCACATGTACGTCCTTGAAACTTGAAAGTAGTATTTCTTGAACATAAGGATGACTTTCTTTTATACTTTAGAACTAGTATAGGGCGGCATCGTGGCGTATTGGTTAGCACATCCGCTTCACAGCAAGAAGGTCTGGGGCACGTGTCTGGGGCTCGGGCGTTTCTGTGTGGAGTTTGAATGTTCTCTGTGTGTTTGTGTGAGTTTTTCCAATTGCCCCTGGGAGTGGATGAGGCAGTTGAGTGTGTATACGGTTGGGAGTATATATGGTTGTGTGTATTCCCCTCGATGGTCTGGCAAGCTGAAAAAGTGTATCCTGTCTTCGCCGAGTGTTGACTGAGATGGGCTCCAGCCTCCCTGCGACCCTAATAGGAGTAAGGATGATGGTGATTATGTTCATAACTAGTATATCCTACATGGTGTATGGTGTAATCTGATTGGTCTGCTAGCTCAGGATTTAAAAAAAAACATTATTCTGAGCAGGTGGCATCATTATCAAGCTTTAAAATAATAATAAAAAAAAAACCATAATTTTTTTTTTTGTGTAGTACATATACACCTTTAAAGAGCAAAGGTTTGATTTACTTTTAATTTAGGGTAGTGTGTACTAAACACGGTGGTGTAGTGGTTGGCGCTTCTGCCTCACAGCAAGAAGGTTCTGGGTTTGAGTCTTGGGCTCAGGCATTTCTGTGTGGAGTTTGCATGTTCTCCCTGCGCTTGCGTTGGTTTCCTTGGGTACTCAGGTTTCCTCCCACAGTCCAAAGACATGCACATTAGGCTAATTGGCTGTTCGAAAATTGCCCCTAGGTGTGGATGTGGGTGTGAATGGTTGTGTGTGATGCCCTGTGATGGTACGGCGAGCTGTTCAGGGTGTACCCCGTCTTCACCCAGTGTAGGCTTAGCCTCCTTGCAATAGATGAGGCCGGGGGCATTATGTTGTATGGGTTTTCTGTGTGTCCATCTGGACACACATTTGTGATTTTTTTTTGTGAACTTTACACAAAGGCCCACCCTGATTCAGGAATTAGCTGATTAGATTTTGGTGCTCATAGGTCAAAGGGCAGGGTCACTGCAACCTCATGTGTGCCATTCTTGTGAACGCAATACGTTGAGAATTCTCTGACAGATTTTCTTCGTATTTCCAATACAAGTTCACCTTGACTCGATAATAAACTAATTTGTTTTGAGAGGGTCATAGGTTAGAGGTTGAGCTCACTACTGCAGCATTTTTATTCCTTGCAGGTTCCAGAAATGTAGAAACTTGATTTTCAAAAATTTGGTACAAATATCAACTTGGAGGATGAACTGATAAGAATTGGAGGACATGGGTCAAAAGTCAAGCACAACGATCTGTTACACTTACCAATAGTATTATATAAAGAAATAACAAACCGCTGAATACCATGATGACTAATCAGAATGGAGAATTATTATATTAGTGTTGGCAAATTTCTCTGCTATAAGAGAACTTAAACTAATCATAGATAGGACTGTACACAGTTTCCTGAGAAATACTTCTGAACCACCTTGACTGCATACATAAAGTCTTGTTTCTGTGGAAATGTCTGGGCTACATTTCATATAAAGTATATTTAACTGGCATTTTATACCAGTGGTACTCACAGTGCACAGGATAAATGAACTGGAACAAAACATGTCAAATAACACATAACATATAATCCTGTAACCAGTGCAGAATATGCTGTGACACATTGCCCCTGAAGCTGCTGTCCTCGGCTGTCATATAAGGTGTTCATGCATGCATGCAGAGACTAATTTGGGAACCCTGTAATTCCTGGAATTTTCTTGTGCACTCTCTTTAGTTCTTTACCAAGAGCTGGTTGGTTTGTTGCCAACAACCCCCCCCCCCCTCCCTTATCTGGAGAGCTCATGTGAACTCGTCTTTATTTTCCATGACTGTCTGGCTCAACCAAGTATTGGGTTTAGGGGCAATTACTTTTTCACATAGGTGATTTGTATTGGTGAGTTTTTGTGCATTAGTAAATTACAATAATATTTGAAAATGGTTTACTCTGGTTGTCTTTTTGAAGAAACAATTCAGTGCAATGAATAAACAATATTCATTAGAAGCTGGAAAATACTTTTTCTTGACACTGCAGATAGTCCATCCTGTCTGAAGGCATGTTAATTTTAGTAGAAAACTCTGCAACACAATACACTGCCAACTTTCTTAAACATGAAGGCTTATAGTGTCTAACAAATTTTTTCCCCTATTTTTGTTGCCGTACAATTTGGAGTTAGAATGTTTATGAGCTGGTGGTGGTAATCAGACGATTTACCCAACATGCCAACAATGCTAAAGATATGTTGTACTATGAAGCAACCAAAAAAACATAACAAAACAAAAAAACAACAACTAAAAGTCCCCTTTGAAGTCAGTACAATTACAGCTGCAAATCTCTTGATGAGCTTGGCACATCTGGCCACTGGGAATTTTTTGCCCATTCTTCAAAAAAAAACTTCTCCACAATTTTCAAGATTATCTTAAAAATTTCCCTGTATCCGTCATTTCTTTCTGTCTAGTTTCGCAGTCCCTGTGAAAGACAAACGCATACGGGAGACTCCCCAAAAATTTTAACTTTTCAGCCATCAAGAAAAATGCTGTGTCTGGCGCAAGCCCAGCACCTTTCATCACCCAAAGAATACCATCCCCACAGGGTTCTCTGTGAAACTTTTAAGGTTTTAGATAATTTTATTACCCAAACCTGATTGATAATTCTTAAAAACTTTGTGCCTGAACTGTTTGGAAAGCTCCTTTGTCTTGGTGTCAAGGCCCGAATTTGAAAGTATCATCTGGCCTTTTCAAAGCAATACAAAACTGATTAAAAAAGTCAGATTTTTGCATTCTTACAGCTGTGACTATTCAAACTCAAGTGGATCTGGTGATCACATGATCTGGGTAAAAGATGAAATATAATTAAATCTGATATACTGGCGAGCCAGCCAGGAGTTGTATAATCCTTGGTGTTTTTACATTTATTCTTTGTTGAGGAAGTATGTTGAGCAATATGTAAATCAATGGACTGAATATGCATCTCACTGACAACTGCATATAAAAGTATCTTAAATCTTTTAAGTTTGAGTTGATTTTGAGTTTGCACCCATTTTCTCATGTAATTCCTGCCTAAACCGCCTTGCGGTCATTCTATGTTGTTTACCTCTCAGAGTCTGGAGGAGCCATCTCGCTGGGTGGAGGAGATCCTGCGCACTCACACGGCTCGCATCCGTGATGTGGAATTGCTCACCGGACTAGATTTCTACCGCTCCATCGCTTTGCCCTGCACAAGCACACTCTCGCTAAAAACCTATCTGCACACTTTCGAGGAAAATATTTAACTGGTGAAGCAACATCACTAAACACCACATCACCTCTCTTCCTGGAACCACTGATGATTAGGTGTATAGTTTTTATACAGTTTGTCATATTTATTTCTCATTTCAAACAAAATAATGATGGAATGCTCTTTCAAACAGTCCGACTTTATGACTCACTAAACATATCTGTTATAGACCAGAAAATACATTGTGTTACTGTGAGTATCTTTGTGTGTGTGTGTGTGTGTGTGTGTGTGTGTGTGTGTGTGTGTGTGTGTGTGTGCATAAGTTAACTGTTTATTAGCATGTTTGCTTGCATATGTAGAGATTTAATGTAGATTTCATTGCAGATTTACTGTGATGATAGTGATCACAACATAACATTATCCTACAGATCCTTACAAAAATACAGTCCTATTTATCACAGTTTACTATACTAGAAAATATTAGTAAATAATAATGTATTTGTGGAATTATCATGTTTACGTATTATTAAACGAGTAGTACTGCCATCTGCTGGCTGCGAGGTGAATCACAATTTTGAAAAAAAAATTGACAAGCCTTCCCCTTTTCCAGCGTCTGACCCCGCCCTCTTTGTTGAAACTATGAATGCTTTGTAAGTGGAAACTTATTTCTGGGCCAAAAAAATATATAAAACACACAACGTAAAAGGCTTAAGAGGCTAATGATATCCATTGCATTATTTCAAATCTATTTTTCTAAGGTACTATTTTTGAGAGTTGAGGATTTCTTTAAGTGTTAGTACATTTGTAGCAGTTCCAAACTTTAACTAAAAAGGAATCTGCACAATGTTGGGCTAATACTTGTGTACTGAATAAAATTAACTGGCAAAGCCAGCTGGATATCTAAGGCTACCTACTGTGTTATTACGTATCCATTCAGAATTATACATTAATTATAAATGTGATGAATGGAATGACTTCTATGTACTCAAATATTAAGTATTCAAACTATCAGTCAGAAAAAATACCTATATTTGTAAATGCATTTCTCAGTTGGAGTAAATATATTTTAATATTCATTAAGTCATATTTAGTAAAAAGAACAGAGTGAGGGGAGGGTAGCTGTGGAGTATAAACATTACCTTCATGTCCACCCAAAACCTTTTAGAACGCTGGCCACTAACCCTGGTCCTAAAGATCTGCTTGCAGGGACTCCAATCCTGACAATGTCCCAGCCATCCATTCATCTCTTGGCAGGGTGACCAGTGAGTCGAAATTTTTCCATACTCTTGAGGAGAAGGGGTGCCGTACACTCCCTTTCCTATGCACCACAGCAAAACTAGCCAACCACTGATGCCTGTGAGCTCATGGATGTGGAAGTGGGCGAATAGCACTTTTGTATGAAGTTGCATGAGCAGCAGTTCAAACAGATATGGTTCACTTCCTGTGAGACACATGATAGCCTTGCCTGGTCAGTAGTTGCTGTGTTATAAGGGAGACCTGATTGGGGGGAGGGAATTGACCGAAGCTAAATAAGGATGAAAATTGGTGGTATTTGATAATGGTGAGTGCTGCGTAACACAATGTATAATGTTTCACAGGGTTGAGCTTTGGTTAATGTGAAGGGCATATGATTTACATCATATATATCCTGTGCAATGGGTGGAGTCATCTTGAATAAAACCACTCAAATCACGATAAAAATGTTTAATTATAGGATTAAAGTAAAAATGTTTTATAATAGGATTAATCATTCCAAAGAACTCTGCATCGACAGGCAGTGATGGTTATATTGTAATAGTAGAGTTGCAACACATGAACCCCCTCATCAGGAAAACAATGCACATTGCACAGTTTACAAATACAAGAGCACTCGGAGGGAGTAAACCTCTACCAAGCCATAAAAGTGAAGTGCACAGCACCCCCTGCTGGGCCTGCTGTACTACCACACATAAAAAAAGGTGATTTCCCATGTTAAATTTAAATTGAAACTCGAACTGATTCTGAATATACGTCACATATTTCATTCAAATTAGATGTGCTTTGACAGAGCTATGATTTTTTTATTTTTATTTTACCCATTATAAAAAAGACATTTTTACATTTTTCTTTTCTTTTCTTTTTTTTTTTTTTTTTACTTTTTTTTTTTTTTGTTATGTCATCAACACGTGGATTCTTTACTGGTACCCTCCTTGAGTGATCACCTACCACAGACAGGCAAACAGATCAATAAATCCAGGCTGATTAAAACATAAGTTCAGGTAACAAAAATCACTGGTATGAAAATATGCAGAAATGTCTTGTAACCTAAACTCAGTTGAAAGTCTAAATTAAATTTTTAAGAATCATATTAGACAGTGTTCTTCAGCACCATTATCATTGTCTTATCAAAATGTATTAATCACAGTTGCAGAGTCTTCCTGAATTGATGTATTGAAAATATTTTGATGGCTTACAGTGCTCCAGCACCATATTATGGTATAATACATGTTTTGGTTTCTCTGTCATCTTGTCTCCCATAACAATCTTATAACATATTGCAATTTAAATATGGTGTCTGTTATGTTACATTGTATTAGCTAGTTAAATTTAACCACTGGAGTGAATTTTATCATTACATTCAATAGACTGAATGTTAAAAGCAGTAAAAGATGTTAAAAAAGATAAAGGACAGGCCAGTAAATGGACATTTGTAAATGTATTGATTAAACTTCCAACAAACAACAACAACAAAAAAATATTATAATTCATTTTATAGGCGCATTCATAGATATCCATTTATACTAGATAGGCCATGGGCCACTGGCAGATGGGGCTTTGTGACACCAGTTTGGAAGTGTGATTGGTGTCGATTGCATTGTGAGCATTACAATCAGAGCATAGATCTCTGAAACGAATTAAAGCATAGACATTTCTGTTTTTTCAAATGTAATTTTTTAAAACAATGTCTTTATTTAAAGCTAAACAATATTCACATCAAAATTAAATTCAATTTCATGTTACTGCACAATCTACAGGACCAATGCATGTTAAGTGTATACATACGATAGAAGATTATTATTAATCCACAACAAGGACCTTTGAAAGTGTTAATTTCAAATTGTGTAATGTTTTTTTTTTTTTAGCTTTTCAGCATTTTAGCTTGTATTATTATAAATGTAGATGCAGTTACCTATTGTACGCATGGTAATAAAATAATAATAATAATAATACTTTTCCTGTTCTTACAAAAACAAATCTTTATTCTGCAGAATGTGGTTCTTCACATTTCACACCTTGAAGATAGCGGCGGCTTGGTGCTGTCAGTTACTATGTTGAGGCGTGCTCATGTATTATGTGGGATATAGCATATCTATGGGAGAATCAATGCTACTAATTCTATAATCAGACTGGTAAAAGACTGGTATACTTTGTATATGCAGAATATGCTAAATTCACATTCTGCATCTGTCTACTGGCTCAGTCCCCTACACCTGTTATACATGTCCACTGTACAGAAATAACATAATGGCTATGTGCTAGATGTGTGGTTTATAAAAACATTGGGTTACTGATACTAAATGCTAGATACATTAACCTCATATATAATAAATGAACATCAGACTTACCAAGAATAAATTTGTGACACTGCGTCTTTTTTTCCGTAGTGAAAGAAAATGTACTGTTCTATAATAGTATTGTAATAGATGTAATATGTAAATATTACATAAAAAAATGTAATAGCTGTATTAGTAATTAAATCATTCAAAAACAAAACAGGATAACTGATTACTAAAGCTATAAAAGAAATGCCACTTCATTTCAGAAATAATAATTGTCCTATCTTTATAGATTTCGTTTAATTAACAGAAATATACATTCCAAAAAAAAAACTACAAACAAACAAACAAACAAAAAAACCAGAAAGAGTAAATGATCCTTACTTACATAAAGTAGTGACCATTAACCGTATACACACCATATAAAGCGATTCAACAATGTCTGTATTAGCACGATTAATAGGAACAAGTCAGGAGTACAGTTCATGACGTGCAGTTAATTTTATTCGGTAACAATGCTAAAAGAAACTGAGCAGGCAGAAATAAAATTTACTCAATATTTACACTGCTCCAGGTGTATTTTAATAATTCAAGTTCAAGTTTATTTGTCATATACAGGTAACAATAAAGCATCACTACTGGCAATAAAATTCTTGGACTCAGAGCCCCCTCAAAATTGCATTTAAGAAACAAATATTGCACATAAATTCATGACTTGTTTGGAGTCCATTCTGCTTTTGGCTGGATTTCATGGAGATCTTGGCCTCAAGCTTGTTGATTGTGCTTTCAAAGAAGTAAATAAACATTAAAAGAGGGCCTTTCATACCTCTTTTCAGACTTCCATTCAGAAGTGAGACATGTAAACAGTTGTATGAATGCATTATAATCCAAAGGAGAAAATGTGATGTAATAATAGATATTCTATAACATTTTAAAACTCTATAATGTTAAATTCACTACTATATCTAAACAAACCTATAGATAAACACACACACACACACACACACACACACAGAGTTGTATAAGTACCTTGCATTGAGATAAACATGCCGTTCCTGCAAGTTTGAAATGGCATCTTAATTTCAGTAGCTCCACCACAAAATAGAGGTGTAATTTTCACCAATTTTAAGTGGGGACCCTAACTGAGTCCCAAAAATGATTTGATTTGATTTCATTTGAATGTCAAGGTCAAAAGTGAGCGTCAGAACAAAGTCAAACATTTTTGGAGATAGAGGGGATATAACTTCGTATTAAGTGCTAATTGAGATACCATTGCTATGTGATACTAAAAGGGAACCATATATGGACTTTCATCTGAGACAAATAAAACTAAGGAGATGATCATAAGTAGAAAACAGATTAGCAACCACCCTCCTCTTTATTGCTAATACTGTAACTTGGACAATTATCAAAAGTCTTGCCAGGAATACTGCTAGGAGATACATCCTTGGGTGCACCAGAGATCTCCTCCCTCTCCAGGCACAGAGAACAGTCTGTAAGGCTCACATCTGTCCCCTTTGTGTATTCCATACTTTTCCAATATGGAGCGGAGCAAGTAAAACAGCTTTAAAGCTACTAGACAGTCTTGAGAAGAAAGCTGTTCGCCAACTTCAAATTATGGACCCACAAAAAGCCAGCATCTTCCCATTGGATCACAGTAGGAAAGCAGCCGGTCTCAGTACATTCTGTCGGCATATCTTCCTGCAACCTTTCCAGGAGCTTACAAGGATATTACTTGCCCAAGCATCTGGAACACGAGTAACCCGAGTGGTCACCCATACCCCGTCTGTGTGCCAAAATCTAACACCCAGCTCCATCAATCTTCATATGTTCCAAGGACAAGTAGGTTGTGGAACTCGCTGAATATGTCGATAAGTTTAAAATATGTAGTAACAGATTTCTCTTAAACTCTTTACAGATTTATTGACGTGTATATATTTTTGTGGTAAGTATATGGATTGGATGACAATGTAATTTTGTGATGATACTTTTTTTCCCCCTTTGATTTCATTATTTGTTTATTGTGTTATTTTTGAATTATTATCATTGAATTATTTGACTTGCTGTATTGTACCTTGTATTGTAGCATCTGTACCTCAACAAAAACAGAGAGAGAGAGAGAGAGAGAGAGAGAGAGAGAGAGAGAGGTTATTATGTATGCTCATAAGTGTAATGGTAAAAGAAGAGAGTTTATTAGTGCTGAGTGCAGGAGGGCACCCTGTAACATTGGGCAATTAGCCCCTCCACTGTCGACGGATCTGGGTAAGTGGGTGAGGGTGATGGAGTGACAGTAACCAAAAATCCCAGTTTACCAAAACTCTCTATGCCTGAGAACCCCCAGATCAGCTCCTTTACCTAATAAAAGGCTACTCACAAAATGCTTGACTAAAAAGGTAAGTTTTCAGCCTAGTCTTAAAAACAGAGACTGTGTCCAAGTCCAGAACGTTAACTGGAAGGCTGTTCCATAACTGTGGGGCTTTGAAAGAGAAAGCTCTGCTCTTTTTGATCTAAGTCTACAGTAGGCAGGCTGCACCCTTTAATCAAAGGGTTTAGTTCGCTAAGATAATGTGCCGCATGACCATTAAGTGCTTTAAAGGTAAAAGTAGTGTTTCATATTCAATGTGAAATTTAACTGGGAGCCAGTGCAGTGTAGATAAGACAGGGGTGATATGCTTATCTCTTCTGGTTCTAGTAAGAACTCATGCTGCTGCATTCAGGACTGACTGAAGCTTGTTTATGCATCTATTAGAACAACCAGATGGTAACACATTACAGTAATCTAATCTCGAGATAACAAAAGCATGAACAAGTGTTTTTTGATGGCGTGCAGCGACATCATATTTATTATTTTACTAATATTCCTGAGATGAAAGAAGGCTATCTGAGTAATATTATCTACATGAGCTTCAAATGAAAGACTGGGGTCAATAATCACTCTAAGGTCCTTTACTGCAACACATGATGAAACTACAACACCACCCAAACTTACTACATAATCAGAAATACATAAACCTTATTTCTATCTGACTGTGATCTGAATACATTATGTCACTGTTGCTCTGATAACACAGTTTTCATTTTCTGAGGTATGAAAAGTGTTTCCTCGGATCAATGCTTCACAACAGTGTTCACGTCATACGATTATCTATAGCATTAGCGTCAACACACATCAATAAAACTCTTAACTCTAAATGGACTTGATCCTGTTATTTATTTATTGTAGATTACATGATAGCATGCAGTATCGGTGTATTGCTGTATTACACAACCTATAAGCTATAACCTATTAGATTCTTTCTCAGCACAGGTGCTCCCATGGTTGAATAGAAATCCCCTCCAGGTTTCCCCTATGAAAAACATGATAAATTCTGGGGAGAATCAGTGGAGAAATCATGAAGAAGTACCCAAGTGTCTGGCCATCAAAGGGAAACTCATCATGAAATTCCCTCTGCATGCCTGCCATGTCATGCAAGAAAACATGATAACTCTGGGTACCCATTAGGGGGCTTTCCAGTTAAGAAAACTTTCATGGCGTTCATTCATTCACTTATATAATCATGTATTTCAGTCACCACTTTAGTAATGATGTTATTTTGCTGAGGGTTTTCAACAACTTCACACATTCAGTCACACCCAGGGCAATTCATAATTGAAAAAACCCCACAAGCAAATGGGAAAAAACATTGACATGATGTGTGATGTGCCTGTTGAAACACAGCCTATGTTGTTTTTTGAGCTTCACTGAATACAGAACAGAATGCAGATGCCCACAGTGCTTAAGGTGTTGAACAGTTAAATGCAGAGGTGGGCTCAAGAATTCAGTGTGGGTTAGTGCAACGTGTGTGGCATTTGAGATTGCGTGTTCTACTTCTAGGTAGTCTGGAAGTTTAGCAGTGGCTCTGTGGTGTCTGGGATGCTGACTTTGATGTGTGCTTTGATAAGTTAAAGAGGCATTTTATTATGCTGTAGGGTGAAACATCTGTCTCTCAGACCAATAGAGAAAGTTTTTTTTAGAGATAGGTATAAGTGCTTGTAAAAAAAAAGTGAAAAGAAATTTCAACCAAGGTGTTTGCCCAGACTAGCAGTTGTGCAGTGTGCTCTCCGGGGGTTTTGCCCTCAGATAATTTACAAAGATTAAGAAGTTGTTTGTCTCTTTGTCTGGTATGCTAATCAGGAAAAAAATTTAATGAAACCAGACAGGACTCGCACACACCTACACAAAAACAGCAACAAAAAAACCAAAACAAATAGAAAATGATACAAAACTGAATTTTAAATGTTACTATTAGTACATCAACGGACATTAAGGGTTAAGCCACACTATCTAGAGTGACTTACAATTATAATTTTTTAAAACTTGAGCTTTGCTCAAGGCCTCAGCACTGGCAGTACTGGGGGCCGAACCCCTGAACTTTGGATCAGTAAGCCAGTGCCTGAACCACAAGGCCACATACTCGGCTCAATAATACCTTTGACTTGTTTGAAGCCAAAACCGAATGCCTTTACCTTGATGCCATGTTGACTAGGCTGTCTTTCATTCATTTGCTGAGCCACTTAATCCTACTTGAGAGGCTCCAGGCATGTGGGTGAGCATTGGCAACACCAAACTGGCACAATTTCCCACTATGTAATTAAAAATATAATAGATTATAGAGAACTCATTCATTCATTGTCGGAACCACTTAATCCTAATTAATCCCTGGATAGCTCACGAGGCCATTGTAGGGCAGAAACACGTTGGTCACAACCCAATGGCCTACTCTTGTACCACATGTACCACAGACAGTGAGAGACATGGCTGGCCTTTGATAACCTAGTTAGCTGCACTGGGGGGACAGCAGTTACAACCCGGTGATAGTGGGGCTTGAACCCTTGTCATTTAGATCAGTAAGCTTGCACTCTGGGCCACCACTGCCCCTATAGAGAACTATAAGTGAAATAAAATAGACTATAAAGCTTACATTCATGCTGCCTGCCAGTTCTATACAGATTCTCAGCATGTATGTACATATGTGTATATGTTTTTTATTTATTTAAAAATTATGGAAATGACTACAAAAGGTCAATTCTATGCATGATTTGTTCAAGAATATCACTTTATACTATAGGCACTTTATCAAAGGAGGGTAAAATGTTTGCTTGTTCAAATATTAATTTTCAGGGGATCCAGTGCTTATATTTTATCTCTTGATTACAATTTAATAAAGCATTCTGTATAAACTCACTGTACAGAGAATCATATCAGAGTGCACAGTCATTAGGACCCTGAGGTGTATGGGTTACTACAGCATAAGATCCCACGAGGTTGCACTTCTGTTATCCATGAACAGGAAGCTGAATCTACAGGAGGAACATGCACGGTAGTGGACATTCAATGATTGGACGAGCATAACGTGATGAATCTTTTTTTGCTGTAGTATGGACAAGGTCAAACCAGAATTTGGTGTCAACTGCATGAATCCATGGACCCAACCTGTCTTGTGTCGAAAGTTCAGATTTCTCCAGATGGTGTAATTGTGAGAACAAAGATTTCTCAATGCTAAATTTATGTGCAATATTTGTTTCTTAAGTGCAATTTTAAGGGGGCTCTGAGTCGAAGAATTTCATTGCCGGTAGTGATGTTTCATTGTTACCTGTATATGAAAAATAAACTTGAACTTGAACTTGAACTTGAACTTGAGATTTATCAGCGTGCATTGTGACTAATAATAATAATACCAAATTTAATTCAAATTCAAATTCAAATTTTTTATTTGTCACATACAAATTATACACAGTACAATATGTAGTGAAATGCTTAGT
>JAQMYF010000007.1:26116438-26131725 GCA_030014195.1 Neosilurus mollespiculum
TCGCTAAATCTACAGAGGTATAAGTATTTGCAATACTGGGAAAAATGGATTGTGTTTATGACCATAAGAGGTGCCCATTGAATTATTACTATGTGAACTGACTTTAATTTTCAGCAGTATAATGTCTGTATGATTATCTAGGTGACCAACTGTTTTGTTCTGCTTATGCTATGTTTGTCTGTTGTTTGTGTTTCATTTATAAAAATAAAGTACAAAAAAAAAAAAAAAGAAAATGCATCCCCTAACTTAAGTGCATTTTTCAAACGTTCTCTCTCTTATTCAGTTTTAAGAAGCAGCCCCTGCTAGTCATCTCTCTTGATGGCTTAAGAGCAGAGTATCAGCACACATGGCACTCTCTCATTCCGGTACTGGAGAAACTACGTAAGTACCTAGTGATGAATTATGACGCATTTGCTAATGTCAGCGGGAATAAATTACATATGTGTGTTTCTACTCTAGGCAAATGTGGGACATCCTCCTCTTTTATGCAGCCTGTTTTTCCAAGTAAAACATTCCCTAACCACTACTCCATTGTTACGGTCAGTACCATGTGCATTACAGTCTTAGTGTTTCTGGGAAACCTTGCACGAATGTAAACTATCAAAATAAAATGAATCAAAATGCACCAAGCTGAATTTTTAAGTAAATGTGTTTATAACATGATAATTGATACCAGAGAGGTTGGTCTCTGTATTGAATAAAATGTCAATCTTTTGGGATTTCCACCTACCATATGTGTGAGGGAAAACATCCAGAATCCAGGACGGGTATTGTAACTGAAAAAAAGCATATCAAAATGCCCTCAATGTTCAAGTGTCTACTTTTTTTTTTTAATTTCTAGGCCTAATCAAAGCTCATTTAAGGTCCTGCACTTTTACACTGTAGTAGTACAACAGTGTAGTGTTACCATTATTAGTAAATGACAGCTTGTAGGCTAAGATGGCTGGTGTAGTAGATTGTAGGTCATGTATTAATGTGAATAGGTGCCTGAAGATAGATCAGGAGTAGTGCTTACAGGATGGGACAGCATGGTGGTGTAGTGGTTAGCACATCCGCCTCACAGCAAGAATGTCCTAACTTTGAGTCCTGGGCTCGATGAGGGCGTTTCTGTGCGGAGTATGTTCTATCTGTGCTGGTGTGGATTTCCTTCGGGTACTCTGGTTTCCTTACAGAGTCCAACGTCATGCTCATTAGGCTAACTGGCTGTTCCAAATTGGCCCGTAGGTGTAAGTGTGAATGGTTGTGTGTTGGCTCTGCAGTGTTCTGGCGAGCTGTTATGCAATGTTCATGGTGGAAGCAATAGCAACTTATAGGATTGCAAGATCAGGAGGTTGCAGACCTCAGGATATCAGAGGTGGGAGCTTGCAGGATCCAAGGTGCCAGCAGTGGTAGAACCTTGTATAATTGGGAGCTGCAGCTTTTAGACCTATAGAAGTGGCAGGAATAGAATCTTCATATAGCAATAATGTAGCGAAAATAAAAATGTTCTCTGTTTTTCTGTAGGGTTTGTACTGTGAGTCTCATGGTTTAGTGGATAACAACATGTACGACCCTGATTTTAATGCCTCATTCAGCCTTTCTAATGCAGAGAAGGACAAAGGTAGATGGTACCTAGGACAACCGGTAAGAATCCACACAGCCACATACACATTCCATAGCACTGCATGAATTTAAGTAACATTTTACCTGAACCATGCATTATGACTCATATATGATTTGATATGTTATAATAAATCATCAAACACTTGAAGTCCAGTTATATAATAGTACTAAGCTTGCTTTATATATGTCATAGGAATAACTATTAAATCAGAACCTCTATGAAAATAAAACTGTCTGGTTTACCGATTGTTGGATGGATGGATGGGTTGATAGATGGCTAGGTTGTTGGATAGATGGGTTGTTGGATGGGTGGA
This sequence comes from Neosilurus mollespiculum, assembly GCA_030014195.1. Classification (NCBI taxonomy): domain Eukaryota; kingdom Metazoa; phylum Chordata; class Actinopteri; order Siluriformes; family Plotosidae; genus Neosilurus; species Neosilurus mollespiculum. The sequence continues at coordinate 26,118,355 of JAQMYF010000007.1, forward strand.
TGGGTTGATGGATGGATGGGTTGATAGACGGCTAGGTTGTTTGATAGATGGGTTGTTGGATGGGTGGATGGGTTGATGGATGGAAGGGTTGATAGATGGCTAGGTTGTTGGATAGATGGGTTGATGGATGGGTGGATGGGTTGATGGATGGGTGGATGGGTTGATGGATAGGTGGATGGGTTGATAGACGGCTAGGTTGTTGGATAGATGGGTTGTTGGATGGGTGGATGGGTGGATGGGTTGTTGGGTTGATGGATGGGTGGATGGGTTGATAGATGGCTAGGTTGTTGAATGGATGGGTTGATAGTTGGATGGATGGGTTGATGGATGGATGGAAAAATGGCAAGAAAGATATGGCTTTTGAGGCATATTTGGCCTTCATTATACTAACCGTTGATATACCTGTCCATTATATACTAAAAATTAACTATATTCGGAAAGAAATAATAATAAAATTATAATGTATTCTGTTTCATAGAACTGTCTGAACATTTATTTCCCAATATACTATACATGTACTAAATATTGTCCAATAAGACTCTGAAATAAAATTGTAGGATCACTAAAGTATTGGTATTGTATTGCATTAGTATTGTATTGTTTTGTATTATGTCACATTTAACTGAATTTTTGGGTGTGAACGATGTGTTTTCATTTATGTAGGCTGCCACTGTCCATTTCTGGCTATTGTCCTTGATTTTATCAGTTACTATTCTTCCTGTTAATTTTATCAAATAATAAATATATTTGTAATAGTTCTGTACTGTAGATTTCTCTGTGTGTTTGATTATACTGTATGTGAAACATTCATGTGTCTCACTACCACCATATCTGTCTCACAGATCTGGCTCACAGCTATGGATCAGGGTCTGCGAGCAGGAACTTTCTTCTGGCCAGGATCAGATGTAGAAATAAATGGAACCTTCCCAAATATATATATGAAATATAATGGGTACAGTATACATACAGTGTAAAGTTTAATCCGATACAATTCAACACAACGAGCCTGGTTTAGTTTTTTTTTTTTTTTTTTTTTTGTGGGTGTGTGTGTGTGTGTGTGTGTGTGTGTGTGTGTGTGCGTGCGTGCGTGTGTGTGAGTGTGTGTTTGTGTGTGTTACAGATCAGTCCCCTTTGAGGAAAGAGTTTTCACTGTATTGAAGTGGTTACAGTTGCCTGATGATAAGCGGTAAGTCATCATTACAGCCCTTAGCGTTTTAATCAGAGTCATAGGCAATCTTTAGTTTGTAATCAATTTTCCCCACGGAAAATGCACAGAACAGCTCTTTCAAGTTGTGTTTTAAGTTTTGATCAGTAAATAGTTGTGCTAAATAAAATGATTCGTGATTTACTTTACAGTCCTGATTTCTACACTCTTTATCTTGAGGAGCCAGATAAATCAGGACACAACTTCGGTCCTGTCAGTGGAGGGGTGAGAAACACCACACACCCACACACACACACACACACACACACACACACACACACACACACACACACACACACACAAAGTATGGTCCTGTAAAAAGGAAGACTATAAAGTGATAAACAAGTGTGAAAACCAGCATTAGCGTAGCATGTCTGCTGGCTCAGGCGTCACTGTGTGGAATCTGCGTGTTCTCCCTGTGCTTGCATGGGTTTCCTCTGGTTATGCCGGTTTCCTCCCACAGACCAACAACAGGCACATCAGGCTAACTGGCTGTTCCAAATTGCCCCTAACTAATGTTGGTGTGAAAGGTTGTGTCAGTGGAGTTGCCTTGTGATGGTCTGGCGAGCTGTTCATGGTGTATTCTGCCTTATCCCAATGTAGAAAAGGCCCCAAAGTCACTTGTTTATAGCTAATTACTAGTCCTCTGCATAATTGATGTGTATTTAATTATCTGCTCTATTAGTATTTATTAGTGTTATCCTATTAGAGTGAACCAGTTCACTGGTTGGATATATTAGTAGTGACGTCTCACAGTAAAAGTTTGAAATGCGCGTTTCAGTTAGATGTGGGCTTCAGTTAAATGTGGGTTTGTTGTGTGTTGTGAAGTCCTGTGTGCATGAATGACAAAAAACCCCACACCCACACTCACACACATACACGTGTGCATGCCAATACTCTGTCTCACCAGTTGAATTATGTATGTGATGCTGCATGTGAAGTAAAGTGAAGAGAATAGTTCATCAGCCTCTCCGTCGTTTATTTACACATACTCTGTACAGCCTTAAGTGGTGCTCTGGCCGGCACTGTGAACCTGGTTAATCAACCCTGAACCAGCACCTTGCTAGTCAGAACAGTATTCTCTCCACTACATTCGATGGTCCTTCGAGCCGGATAACTGGGTTACATTGGAGATCAACATACAGAGTATGGGCTACGTGGTGGTGTGTTGGATGGCATATTCGTCCCCCTGCCTGCTATGCAGATTATGATGTGGATCACCTTAGCTACATTACTCAGAGATGCAGAGAGGAGGTAGAGACCTTTCCCCCAGAGGGTATGGACAGAACAGCCCCCCTCACCTCTGCTTATGACACTCCCTCACCCAGCCAACAACAGAGGCGGGATGCTATTCCTCAAGATACGGACTTGTGCTATGGCACCAAGGGTCCACTGCACATCCAGGACAATCAGCTAGCCCCCCTGCTGTCGCCAGAGGATGATCCTCAGGATCTGTTACCTGAATGCTCTATTCCTTTACATCCAGTACTGCAGCCTAGACACCCACATGAGAATGTGAGAACAGACTTGGAGAATATCCAGCATGAGAGACACCTCCTCCAGCAGACCCAGCGACGCGTGTCATCAGACCTAGAAGAGCTTAGAGCCCTGAGAGCAGACATAAGACAGCTAGTGGATGCTGTCCAGAACTTACGAAGCTCATCCTTTCCCCATACAAGCAAGCCAGAGCTTACAGAGCCACCACCATTGCCTGAACCTGATGGTGTGGAAGAGAAGGACTGGCCCGCACCACCACCATGGCCAGATCCAGTGATGTCAGGGCTACTACCTGCTGACCTACCACCCCCGCCACTACCACATCACCATGTTCAGAGAACAGATGTTCTTCCATACATGAAGGAAGAAGTGGTACCAACTCCTATCACTCAGCCGTATGTAAGCTCGCTACAAGCTCAGCAGTCAGCATATAACACAGCTCATTATCCATGTTCCAGGTCTGAGATGGTTCAGCCTCCACAGCAGCCATCCAGCTGGTCTCCACCTGAGCCCAAGTACCCTGCAGCTTGTTGTGGTCTCTGGAGAGAGCCCGGTTGCAATCCCCAGCATCCTCCTGGTGGGTCAATAATGCAGCTACATCCACTGGCTCTAGGCAGGACTTCCAGAATCCCAGAGTCCAGTTACTATGGGCCACGCCCAACCATCCGCAACTTCTCTCGTCGTGACCCAAGTGAGTTTGCATGCCTTAAGCTATCACTGGAGAACCTCTTACCGCTAGATGCCACCGAGCTGTTTAAGTATCAAGTGTTGGTTGATCACTTGCAATTAGAGGAAGCAGATGCTTACCTCAACTCTCCGACACCTTTCTCAGATACAATGACAGCTTTGAATGAATAGTTCGGTCAACCACACCAGATAGCCTTGGGGCGTATTACTGCTGTGTTGGACGCACCAGATATCAGATGGGGAGATATTGCTGCATTCGAGAAGTTCGCCCTCCAAGTGCAGTCACTGGTGGGGATGTTGAGGACACAAGGCTCTGAAGGAGAAGTGGAGTTACAGTGTGGTTCACATGTGGCTCGCCTGCTAAATAAGTTACCACCTGAGATGAGAGCAGTGTTTTGCCGCTGCATGTTTCATCAAGGCACACGAACTCACACCTTACCTGACCTGTAAGAGTGGCTGAAATATGAGTCCTGGTGTCAGGACTCCAAAGGCCGATTAGTGGTGAGAGGAGCTGGGGAGAGGTCAGCACCCATTCCTGGTTATTGCCCCACTACCGTTCTCCATGGGGGGAAGGATAGAGATAAGAGGCCAGAGGGCCAAGGTTCCTTCAAGGGAAACAAGAATAAGCCATACTGTCTGTTCTGTAATAATGAAGCACACTATTTTAGTCAGTGTATGGCAGTATCCAGGTTAACTAAGGATTAGCTAACAGAGTGGATATGGAGCAACAGGAGTTGTTGGCGTTGCGCACGGACACATCAATGCGCACAGTGCAACCTAAAGAAGCCATGTAGTCTCTGCCAAGGTAAACACCTCCAGGTGTTGCATGAGGTCAATGTGAGGCCATCTAAGGAGCCCACAATGACACCAGAGGGAGGAAGCAACCCCATGAGGGCCACAACAGAGATGCAGTATCTAGACCGGCCCACAGAAAGTGGCCGCATCCTCCTGAAAGTAGTCAAGGTACGCCTTCACTATGGTGGTAGGACACTCGATACCTATGCCATATTGGATGACGGTTCTGAGAGAACCATGCTTCTGCCAGAGGCAGCAGAGAAATTAGGGGTACAGGGAACCCCAGAGGACTTGCTGCTACGCACAATCCGACAGGAGATCCAGAATCTTCGTGGTACATCCGTATCATTCTCTATTTCTTCCCCTACCAAGCCGAAGACTAAATTCAGGATAACAGGTGCATTTACCACTGTATGCATTGGACTAGCTAGCTATACCTACCCCTTGAAGCAGCTCCGAAAGAGGTATAAGCACCTTATTGGTCTCCCTATACAGACTCTCACCAATGTAAAGCCTATTATACCCGTCAGGTTGGGACCATCAGAAGGACCTGCTGCTATCCGCATGAGGCTGGGTTGTACACTGCAGGGCCCCACAGCCGGTGTAGTCTATCACCTCCCCCAATCGCAGCAGTATCTGTTGACAACAATAGCACCCCAGGTGAGCGAGCTGATGAAACATGTTGAGAGATTATGGCAGGTGGATACCGTTCCATTCAGGAGTGAGAAACTAGTCACTCGTTACAAACAAGACCAGGAGGCCATCAGCATCCTTGAGACCAAGACTACCAGAATAGAAGTCAATGGCATACTCCGTTACGCCACCCCACTGCTCAGACGAAAGGACATGCATCTTCTTCGTGCTTCTAAAGAAGCTGTTATGCCCCCCTTGCGTAGTGTAGAATGACGGCTGGCCAGAGATCCTGAACGGGCTACAGCCTACAAAGTGGAGATGGAGAAACTGATCAAGGCAGGCTCCGTCATCAAGCATGGTCCTGAATTACCTGTTGGGGAAGGTAGGGAGGCATGGTACATCCCAAATCATATGGTAAGCCACAATGGCAAGAATAGACTGGTCTTTAACTGTTCCTACCAGTACCGAGGACAGAGCCTCAATGACTACCTGCTGCCTGGGCTGACATTAGAAGCATCACTTTGAGGAGTTCTGCTTCCGGGGAGCATGCAGTGGCTATCAGCAGAGACATCAAGGGTATGTTCCACCAGGTGCGCCTCCTCCGGGGAGATCGAGCCCTTCTCAGATTTATCTGGAGGGATGTAAGTCAAGGGGAACCTCCAGCTGTGTATGAGTGGCAGGTGCTACCATTTGGAACTACGTGCAGCCCTTGCTGTGCTACGTTTGCCTTACAGTGTCATGTCAATGATAATAGCCAACCAGACGAAGATGTGCGGATGTCAGTCGAGAAGTGTTTTTATGTGCAATGAACCGGAAGTTATTAGTCATCTTCCCGATGAGAGTCGCTTTGCTAATGTGGAGCTATGTCTAGCGCAGCACAAGACAGATGCTCCAGAATCCACTCTAGGACTGAGCTGGCTCTTTCACACTGATGTCCTCAGCTATAAGTACCACCAAGTAAATTATGGTATTCCTGCGATGCGGAACATATAAAGGTCTTTGCAAGCCAGTATGATCCTTTAGGGTTCATTTTGCCCTACACCACTCAAGCTAAGATACTGGTCCTGCACCTCTGGGACAAGCATTGTGGTTGGGATGACCCACTACTGCCTGAAAAACTCTTGCAACAGTGGAAAGCCTGGGAGGAAGAACTCCAATTCCTACCACAAATCACTCTGCCCCGGCCTTACTTGCCTAAGGAGGTGGACCCCTGCGGTCTTCAAAGAGAGGTGCACCTATTCTGTGATGCTGCAGAGGAAGCTTATGGATCGGTGGCGTACCTCAGGTCCACTGACACACATGGTGGAGTGCATCTGTCCTTCCTGATGGCTCGATCCAGAGTTGCTCCCAAGCGATTTCACTCAATGCCCGATTAGAACTTTGTGCTGCTCTTAGTGGGGCAAAGCTTGTACAAGTTCTACAAAGAGAACTAACGATTAACATCGACCAGATGGTTCTGTGGTCTGATTCGATGACTGTGCTGACATGGTTGAGGTCAGACCCAAGCCATCAAGCAACTAAACTTCTGATTCAAGACTTTGATCGTTGACTCCATCATCCAGGCCCAGAATGGGTGTTTGCTGAGCTTCGGCACTCCCTTTGGATCTTGTGAGGGCGTGTGGCTGTCCAGTGGCATCAGTACAGCTGCACTGACTGCTGGCGGTGGACAGCCAAACCAATCGTACCGAAGATGGCAGACCTGCCAGTGGCCCGTCTGCGTCTATTCAAGCCTGCCTTCTATTCTACAGGGATGGTCTGCTTTCGGCCCTTTGAAGTCAAGGTGGGCCGGTGTCGGGAGAAGAGATGGGGGATTATCTTCAAGTGTCTCACCACCAGGGCAGTGCACCTGGACCTCTTGACTGCCATTGATACAGACGCCTTCCTGATGGCTCTTCGTCAATTCATTGCCCGTAGAGAAACACCTGCAGAGCTATACTCTGACCAGGGAACAAATTTCAAGGGAGGAGAGAGGGAACTTCGTGAGGCCTTTGCTAAGGTCTCTCCTGAATTACAGGAGCTCCTCACTCCACAGAATGTTGCCTTCCATTTTACCCCACCAGTGGCCCCCCACTTTGGAGGGGTGTGGGAGAGGGAGATCCACTCGGTCAAGAGTTCACTCCGTACCACAGTGGGAGCTCAACCCGTTGCAGAAGAAGTGCTCCACACTGTGCTTATCGAAGTGGAAGGGATTCTAAACAGTAAGCCCCTGGGTTATGTGTCTTCAGATGCCTGTGACTCAGACCCAGTGACCCCAAATATTCTCCTAATGGGGTGGCCTGATCGGTCGTTACCACAATTAGTCTACCCAAGAAATGAGCTCATCAGTCGCCACTGATGGAAACACTCTCAAGTCCTAGCCGACCACTTCTGGTCCCGTTTCAATCGGCTCTATGGGCCAAGTCTTCAAGCTTGCCAGAAGTGGCAGGCTACCCCAAATGATATCGTTCAAGGCTGTGTGGTGATGATCGCCGATCCACAACTTCCCAGAGCTCTATGGCCCATCCAATCATCTTAGACCCAAGCCATCAAGCAACTAAACTTCTGATTCAAGACTTTGATCGTTGACTCCATCATCCAGGCCCAGAATGGGTGTTTGCTGAGCTTCGGCACTCCCTTTGGATCTTGTGAGGGCGTGTGGCTGTCCAGTGGCATCAGTACAGCTGCACTGACTGCTGGCGGTGGACAGCCAAACCAATCGTACCGAAGATGGCAGACCTGCCAGTGGCCCGTCTGCGTCTATTCAAGCCTGCCTTCTATTCTACAGGGATGGTCTGCTTTCGGCCCTTTGAAGTCAAGGTGGGCCGGTGTCGGGAGAAGAGATGGGGGATTATCTTCAAGTGTCTCACCACCAGGGCAGTGCACCTGGACCTCTTGACTGCCATTGATACAGACGCCTTCCTGATGGCTCTTCGTCAATTCATTGCCCGTAGAGAAACACCTGCAGAGCTATACTCTGACCAGGGAACAAATTTCAAGGGAGGAGAGAGGGAACTTCGTGAGGCCTTTGCTAAGGTCTCTCCTGAATTACAGGAGCTCCTCACTCCACAGAATGTTGCCTTCCATTTTACCCCACCAGTGGCCCCCCACTTTGGAGGGGTGTGGGAGAGGGAGATCCACTCGGTCAAGAGTTCACTCCGTACCACAGTGGGAGCTCAACCCGTTGCAGAAGAAGTGCTCCACACTGTGCTTATCGAAGTGGAAGGGATTCTAAACAGTAAGCCCCTGGGTTATGTGTCTTCAGATGCCTGTGACTCAGACCCAGTGACCCCAAATATTCTCCTAATGGGGTGGCCTGATCGGTCGTTACCACAATTAGTCTACCCAAGAAATGAGCTCATCAGTCGCCACTGATGGAAACACTCTCAAGTCCTAGCCGACCACTTCTGGTCCCGTTTCAATCGGCTCTATGGGCCAAGTCTTCAAGCTTGCCAGAAGTGGCAGGCTACCCCAAATGATATCGTTCAAGGCTGTGTGGTGATGATCGCCGATCCACAACTTCCCAGAGCCCTATGGCCCATAGGGAGAGTGATCAAGACTCACCTGAGCTCCAATGGACACGTCCGGTCCGCAGATGTGAAGGTTCAGGAGCGAGTTTATACCCGGGCAGTTGTTAAGCTGATTGTCCTTCCTGCACTTCCGTCTGGAGAAGATGAGTATAATTCTTCTCATACAATCTCCTCCTAGACATAGAGTTTGTTACCTTTATTGATGAGCAAATGTATTACATACATTTGGGGGCGGCTGTAAAAAAGGCACCAAAGTCACTTGTAGCTAATTACCAGTCCTCTGCATAATTGATGTGTATTTAATTATCTGCTCTATTAGTATTTATTAGTGTTATCCTATTGGAGTGAACTAGCTCACTGGTTGGATATATTAGGAGTGACGTCACACAATAAAAGTTAGTGCGTGTTTCAGTTAGGTGTGGGCTTCAGTTAAATGTGGGTTTGCTGTGAAGTCCTGTGTGCGTGAATGACAAAACACACACGTGTGCATGCCAATACTCTGTCTCACCAGTTGAATTATGTATGTGATGCTGCGAAGTGAAGAGAACAGTACATCAGCCTCTCCGTTGTTTATTTACACATACTCTGTACAGCCTTAAGTGGTGCTCTGGCCAGCACTCCCCTGTGTGATCCTAGTTAACCAACCCTGAACCAGCACCTTGCTAGTCAGAACAGTATTCTCTCCACTACACCCAGTGATGGCTAAGATTGGCACCAGCCTCCTTGAGACCCTAGTAGGATTAAGTGGCTCGGAAAATTAATGAATGGGTGAATTGTACAGGGTTGCACACTAGCATAGTGGTTAGCACGTCCGCCTTGCAGCAAGAAGGTCCTGGGTTCAAGCATTTCTGTGTGGACTTTCTATGTTCTCCCTTTGCTAGCATGGGTTTCTTCTGGGTACTACAGTTTCCTCCCATGGTCCAAAAACATGCACATTAGGCTAACTATCTGTTTCATATTGAAATCTATGTGTGCATTTGAGTGTGAATGGTTGTCTGTGTTGCCCTATGATGTGCTGGCAAGCTGCTCAGGGTGTGCCCTGCCTTTGCTAAATGTCGGCTGAGGCTGCTTTTTCACGACATGCATTTCAAAAGTGTGGTAATTGTGCATTCCTATGTACAGCATATTGGGAATGCGGGGTGGGGGTTCTCACCAACACACATCCAAACATTTAAGGCTCAAAACCATTGTGTAATTCACAAAATATGCCACTAAACCAGAAGGGAACTATCTTTTAACTCTGTCTGTCAACATCTGTAAGCCTTCAACAATATGTAGTTATTTATTTAACATGAATGTGTGGTACTACCCTACCCCTCTCTGTGTGTAAAACTTTCCCAATAACACTTGCTCATTTTAGATAAATTTTATTAATTAGAAAATTATCTACAGGAATTATCTACTTTGGTTTCTTTGGGGGGGGGGTTGTATGCTATCTAAAGCAGTGATCCTTAACTGAAAGTTGAATGCTATTTATTTGAATCCAACAGGTTATGTCTTGGTCAATAAATCTTGAAGTCCTTGTCAGTTTGATGTGAGTTTCTTGACAGCAGTTGTGAGTAATTTTCTGCCCCAAGAGCCAAGGAATACAGATCAACTCTGGCTCTGTATAAATGGGCTTGGGCCTGTCTGTGTGGAGTTTGCATGTTCTCCCCGTGCTTATGTGGGTTTCCTCTGGGTATTCTGGTTTCCTACCACAGTCATGAACATTAGGCTAATTGGCTGCTCCAAATTGCCTCTAGGTGTGTAAAAATAAAAGAAATTATAAGCACAGCTCATTCAGTGCAACAGAAAATCCTGAGGGCAGCAAAGTGGCATAGCAGTTAGCGTATCCACCTCACAGCAAGAAGGTCCTGGGTTCGATTCCTGAGCTTGGGTGTTTCTGTGTGGAGTTTGCATGTTCTACCAGTGCTTGTGTGGGTTTCCTCTGGATACTCTGGTTTCCTCCCACAGTCTAAAGACATGCACATTAAGCTAATTAGGTGTTCCATATTGCCCCTATGTGTGAGTGAGATTGTAAATGGTTGTGTGTGTTGGCCTGGTGAGCTGTTCAGAGTGTACCCTGCCTTCGTCCAGAGTTGGCTGAGATAGGCTAGTAGGATAAATCGGTTCAGCGAATGAATGAATGTGAATGTAGACCACCATATAAAAGTCACATGTTGCTTGTTTACATCTTTCCTTTAGTTGATCAGTGCACTCCAAGGAGTGGACAAAGTGATGGGGCAGCTGATGAACGGACTCAAACAGCTCAACCTTCATGAATGCATCAACATCATTGTTGTAGCCGATCACGGTAAGTGGATACACTTTTTCTTACCTGTATATTCTTAAGCCATAACAATATTATAGATTTACAGGGTTAAATGTATTGTTGTGGTGAAAAGTGTCCAGTTCACGATGCAAGAGATTCAAATCTATTTTTCAGGTGTTTATTTAGCCTTTAGGAAAAGAAAAGCATACAGTCAATCGCCTAGAAGAAATTGTTCCAAGACAAAAGCCTTGGACGTGGACTACCAGATTGCACTAGCATATAAACAGTGCCCATTCCACTCTGATTGGTCTATCATCCTCAAGCTCTTGACTCTGATTGGTCCCTCATGACCTCATATCTCAAAAACATGTCACAATAAGTCTTGACATGTCTCAACATGTTCTGAGCTGACCTTAAAGCATAGGCTTGGCACGCCCCCGTCGCTTAGGACGGCCATTTTGTTTCTTTTGAAGGTCCAGCATTTTGTTCCAGTGTTCTTACACTCACTTCAGTAAATAAACTACAATAGTCACATAAATCATCCAATAATCAAATAGTATAGTAAATCATACAATTGCTCTTCTATAGGTATAATCATTAACAATTTAAATATATATTTCATTAGAGATGACTTCATTGGATAATTCGCCATTTCAGGATTACAGATGTTTTTAAATAAAGAAAATATAATCACTCATTCCGAAGCTATTACAATTTCTGTATTTATATTCATGTTGATGCTGTTAATGATCAATAATTATTTCCAGTACATGATAGGGAAGTCTATCCAAAGGACCAAATATGTGACATTATGACACTTTAGACCAGCAGGCCATAGGCCTTCCACAGTTCTTGGGTCCAAAACACACAACGCCCCTAGTGGCGCCTGATTCCCCGATTTCCTCTACTTCATTTTCTCCTCTGCGACATATGTGCCACATCACCTTCTTCCTCAGACATGATGTTCTTCTGTGCTCTGTAGCTTTGCGCTACATGGAAGCACTCATTGGGGTACCCAGGGAGAAGATAACTAGCACGTCACCCAGGTCCCATTGTCCCCCCACTGGTAGTTTTCTTCAACCCCCGAGTTCTCACTTATTAAACTATTGAATGATATGTCAATGAAGCCAAATGACCAGAAGGGAGCACCATCATTTGTCTTTTGAGCAAAATGCTTATTTTGGGTCATACCTACTTAGGCCCCTAGGGACATTGGTAATCTTGTTATATTTCTTCTGGATTGCTGTGGGACTCTATTAAGTCTATTTATATAGTTAATATATGTGTGCATGGCTGCTATTACTTCACTTTAGGCAGCCGATGTGGAGAACAGTCCCTCACCTTTTCCAGGTGTCCAGCTGAAAACAGGACTCAAGTCCCACTGTGGATCCGAAACCATGATATCCCTGTGGGACAAATGAAGAAAAGTTCATTAACACTTTAGTAATAATAATCTCTTTGTTCTCCTGCTCCTTTTATTGCTGTATACAATTTTAAAGTTCACAATCCCCAAGTTTCAATAAAGTCCTGCTTATTACCTTCTATACTCCATAATACAGTGAGGAAACTACTTCATGCACATAACTGCACTTTTATCAGTAACAAACAGGAATAAATTCAATCTATTTAGGAATTGTATGCATGTGTCTGAATGGATTGGATTGGGTTGAATGCTGCAGATGCGTATGATGACTATGATAAAATCTTGCCAAGAGAACATTACATTATTATTATTTCATTTCATCTCATATGTATCTTGTGTTTTTATCCTCAATGAATCAGAAACTCTGTGGAAAAAAAAAAAATTATTGCTTGGAAGTGTTGACATTTGGCTGAAAAGTTGACATGCAGTGGGTATGCATGCTTTTGTGTGAGTGTGTGTGTAGGGATGGCAGAAATAAGCTGTGACCGCAAGGAAGTTCTAGCGAATTTCATAGGAGACGTCTCCCATCTGTACGTCAATGAGGGACCTTTTGGTCGAATCAGAGCACGGAATGAAGCAGCAGATTGTGAGTATATGCAAACACACACACACACACACACACACACTACACTTTACACATGACATGGGGCATTCAGAATTGTTGTATATGTTGTTTGTTATTGTTGTTGTTGTTGTTGTTGTTACCTGCTGCATATCCATTTTTTTTTATATCCATTTAAGCTAAGATTGATTTTTTTGATGTAAATTTCCCATATATGGCTCTGAATTATTCTGTGGTCTTCTGCTCTCTCACTCACTCATTTACCGAACTGCTTAATCCTACTCGGGTCGTGGCTTTGGCCTGTCTCAACTGATACGGACTGAAGGCAGGTTGCACCCTGAACAGCTCGCCAGACCATCTGAGGTCAACACATATACAACCAATTATTCTAATGTGCATGTCTTTGGACTGTGTGAGGAAACCTATACAAGCACAGGGAGAACATACAAACTCTACACAGAAACACCCAGGCACGGGAACCCAGGAACATCTGGCTGTGATGTGGATGTGCTAACCACTGTGCCATGCCTGTCTGTGATCTTCCAATCTTAGTAAATTTTTTAAAATTGCACCAAAGTGCCTTCATCTGGAACTCATTTACGGTTAGATTAGTTTAGTGTAGTTTGCACAAAAAAGAAAAAGTTGGCTAACCTTTCTTTTTAATAATTTTTATACAGACCCAGTCAATTTGAACTTTCCAATTCAAATTTTCATCTACAGAAACTCCCAAGAATCTAGTAACTGATACTTGGGGAATCTCAGCAGAATCAACCTTCATTTTAGATTAATCCCACGGGTCTGGGGGGGGGGGGG
>JAQMYF010000007.1:26131735-26143592 GCA_030014195.1 Neosilurus mollespiculum
GGGTATATCCCCCCCCCCCCCCACTAAAAATCATAAAAGTAGATTTCTTAACATTTAAAGCTAATTTGTTTCATTTAAACCATTTCACATAATCTTTTATACCAGAATTTACATCTTTAATCAGTAATCTGAAATTTGAATGAGAGAGAACCAAAGTTGTATCATCAGCAAACACTGTTGGTGAAAGAATTTTTGAAACATTAAACACGTCATTAATATATATGAGAAATAATAATGGACCCACAATGGACCCTTGAGGGAGCCCACAGATTATTCTAGCTTTGTTAGAATGGCAATCATTTATACAAACAAACTGGGTTCTATTTGAAACATAATTACTCAACCATTTATATGTAATATGAAAACCCTGAAAACCATAATTAAATAACTTTTTAAGTAAAACATGATGACTAACTGTGTCAAAAGCTTTTGAAAAATCTAAAAAAAAAACTACAAGAAAATAAATTATTGTCAAGTGCAGAGGTATTGTTGTTAATAAGATAAAGCAGGACCATATCGGTGAAATGATTTCTCCTAAAGCCACATTAATGCTTATAAAGAATTGAATTTGATTCTAAATAAGACAAAATTCTTTGGAAAGTTTTTTCAAAATTTTTGAAAAGCAGGTCAAGATAAACATAGGTCTATGATTATTAAAGTACTATGTGTAAAATTGAGCTAAATCAAATAAATTATTGAAAGTATTTATCAGAAAAGACTAACGGAAGTTCAATAGTTTTCTTTGCAACATCTGATTATTATTTGAACACGTGTTAAATTCTTCAGTGTAATAATTCCTTTTTGCAGAATTAATAGAAAAAAAATATTGATTTCTGCAAGATTTATAAAGCCCATGGTTAAGAGTTGTAGGATTAGATGTATACTTTCTATATAATTTGTTCTTTTTCTTCAATAGTTTCATCAATTCAGCAGTAAACCAGGGCTTTTTCAGATCCTGTCTGCATTTTGTAGAGAAATTGTAAAGTGGAAAATATTAATTATAAATGGAGCTTATAACATTCATAATTTTTTTTATATGCAGAGTCCACATTGTTTTCCTTATTCAGATCATCCCAGGAAACCTTGGCAAACTCATCCCTAAATCTGGAGACGCTTGAATTGTTTATTTTTCTTTTCAGCATTAATTTCTTATGATCTTCTTAATTAATTTTAATCATAGATAACAGAAATACAGGAAAAGGATCCGACAAGTCTGGGAGCAAAATCCCGAATTTCATTCCTTCACCAAGTGAATAAGTAAAAATATTATCATTTATAGTTGCTGAATTTTCTGTAACTCTAGTTGATTTTTGTATAAGAGAAAAAAAATAACTAGAATAGAAAATATTTAAAAAAATCACCTATAATGGTATCTGATTTGCTTTTAAATAAGTTTACATTAAAATCACCTAGGATATTCATTCATTCATTTTCTGAACCACTTAATCCTAATTAGGGTCATGGGGAGGCTGGCGCCCACCTCAGCCAACTCTGGGTGAGGGCAGAAACAACATCTATGCAGCCTACTCTTAATGAAAATCATCAGTGGTTCATCAGTGGTTCCCAGCCCTGTGAGCCCAGTCTAGCTCTATTTTCAGATGATCCAGCTGCAGCTTCTCACTGAATAATTTCCTGTTTTTCCTCTGATTCGGACACCTTTTCATTTCCAGTCTGACCTTTTCGTTTCCTTGTCTGAAACAGACAGTAGGCTTTTACCGATGGTGTCTAAATCTTATCTTGTTTCACTATAGTTCTTATACCAAACCTTCCTTCTGAGTCATTCCTGCAGTCAGCCATGTAAGCACAGAAAAATACCTTTCTCTCTCAAAGCAATTGTAAATAGAGTCATTAAATACAGGTACAATACTGAGCAGAATAAGAGAGACTTGGCTGATTAGAATGTCTCTTGAACTTTAGTATAAGCACTGACGTAAATTGTAATTTTTGTCAGGCATGGTTGAATCAAGTGAGAGATCCTGGGAAACGTCGTGGGTTGTGGCGACGGCATGGGCATGGGCAGGGACTCAGATATAGGCATGGGCGTGAACAAGGACCTGGGTTTGCGTATGGACAAAGTCATGGAACTGGGCATGGACTTGATGCATGGATGAGGAGTGCCTCATCAGTCTCTGGCATGGGTGAGGACTCAGACATGGATAAGATTTTCTCTCAGGTTTCAGCAGTTGAGCAATGAAGGTGCCCTTGTAAGCCAGGGGGCAAACTGGTGACATCATTCCAGAAGCCTGGAGGTGGAGTTATTGCGTCATCCCTGAAGCCTAGAGACAGACTGACAACATCATACCTGAAGCCTGGAGGTGGACGGACAACTTCATACCCGAAGTCTGGAGGTGGACGAACAACTTCATACCCGAAGCCTGGAGACAAACCAACAACTTCCTACCTGAAGCCTGGAGGTGGAGTTATTTAATCATCCCTCAAGCCTGGAGGCAGACTGACGACATCATACCTGATGCCTGGAGGTGGAGTTATTGCATCATCCCTGAAACCAGAAAGCAGGGCATGATCAGATACTAGGACCATTGGTGTGCTGACCCAATTAGCTAGTACATCATGCAGCTCATCCATCCATCCAGGGCACAGTTCAAATCACAAACAAACAAAAACACAACAACCCCGGAACAAAGCATGAATGTTACTGAACCCGGAAGCGTTATTCAATAGTGCTGAGTTTGCAAGGTGCACTGCATGCTACTAAGAGGTCTGAAGAGTTCACAACAAGTACCTGTAAACACAGAAGCAAGTGTGAGAGTCAAAATCTCCAGAAGAGCTACCATATATTCTCCACAGGGTTAAAAAACCAAAAAAAAAAAAAGTATGATTCACAGTTATGTGACAAGGTGTATTTATGCCTTGTTATTGTCAACAGGGAGTAAAGAGAATAGGAATGTAACTGACATGTGGATTTTTAATGAATGAAAATTTCAACTGTTGGCAAATTTGTTTTCTTTGCCAAACAACTTTATTTATTATTACTGAGAGGCTGGAGCCCACTGCAGCCAATGCTGGATGAGGGCAGGGAACACCCTGAATCATCCATCGCAGAGCCAAAAAAAAAAAAATAACCCATACAATCATTTACGTGTAGGACTATTTGGGAATATCCAGTTAGCATTATGTGCATGTTTTTGGTCTGTGGGCAGAACTGTTGACAAATGACTTTAGTTTTAACAAAGTGTAAAATACTTCATGGCAAAAACATGATTCCCTCTGTGGGTAGTTCATTTTCTTTCCTTCCTTCCTCTCAGAAAACAGTACTCATATTGTAGGGCTTGAAACAATTACTGGACTATAACTGATTCTGTTTTTTTTTTCTGTTTTCAGTTGATGCTGCAGGCTTAGTGGCCAACATGACGGTATGTAAATCAGACATTTCTACCTCTGTACTAATCGTGAATCCGCTATAGAAAAAAAAAAAGATAAAACAAAACAGGCAATTCATCACATCAGAAAGCATTCCTGGGAGAATGATAACCCTCTCACTTACTCAACCTCTCACTCAGGCTGGAGTCTACACCCTGGAGGTACACCCTGAACAGCTCACAAGACCATCATAGTGTCAACACACACACACACACACAAAACTATTCACACTCATGTCTTTGGACTGTGGGAGGAAACTAAAGTTCCTTGAGTAAACCCACATAAGCACAGGGAGAACATGTACGCTCCACCCAGAAATGCTCGAGCCCAGGACCTTCTTGCCGTACGGCGAACATGCTAACCGTTACACCACCGGGCCGCCCCACAGAGAATCAAGTGTTTTAATTGGTTGATGACAAACACCGCGTTTTTCCATAAACATATCTTTACGCAAAACATGACTCAACCTCCTTTTTGTTCTGACCGCTTCATATGTGAAGGATGCTGTGCTGTGGGATTGCATTAATGATATCGATGTGTGTGGTGTATGTAGTGTAAGAAGCCTGATCAGAAGATAAAGCCCTACCTGAAACCTCACCTTCCCAAACGTTTACACTATGCACACAGCAGACGCATTGAGGACGTCAACGTGCTCGTCGACTCACTCTGGCAATTCGAGAGGTACATTACCCTGAGCCCACTGTGCACAACTTCACTTCCTGCATATAGAGAATGTATATCATGTAAAGGTTTTTTTTTTTTTTTTTTACCTGCAGATATCCAGGTTCTCTCCATTTTTGCTCTGGGGGAAATCACGGATATGACAACGATGACCCTAGCATGCAGGTGCGTGGGGTTTATTTGTGTGTGTGTGTGTGTGTGTGTGTGTGTGTTATTCTTATATTTCTATATTATAGTATCATGCACCCTAGCAGACCTTCTTACACATCTTTCTCACTCATGCTTTCTATTCTAGGCAATGTTTCTTAGTTATGGCCCCAAGTTTAAATTTCAGACCGAGGTTGAGCCGTTCACCAACATTGAGCTCTACAATCTTATGTGCGGTGAGTTGATATACATTATATTAAATTATATTATAAAATCGGCTCTGGGGTATCCTTAAGACATCCTTCAGAGCATCATTTTTTTGCTTTTTTATAACCATTATTTTGTTGTTTACTGTAATGTGTCAATTTTATCATAAATGCTGGTGCAGTATTGACTTTAATTATTTAATTAACAGTATCAAGCACCTGAGACACTGATTATAAGACAATTTACTGCTAATGATGGTCACTGCACTGTTGCACATTTCCCTTATCAGGGTGAATTTTAAAATTACTATGCCTGGTCTTCAATTTGAGTGAACATATTTAAACACAGTGCAACCTATTCGCACTCCCTATGTTTTAAATGTCTCTGATTTATCGCTCTTAATTAATATAAATATAATTTTGGTCCATTTTTGGACAAATATAGAAACTGTAAATGATTCGATGTAATTTAAAATAAACTTTATTACTACTGTACTTCTGGACATATAGTTCACATTTGTTCTGCTTTTGCAATATAGATGTATTAGAAATCACTCCCGCACCTAATAATGGGACTCATGGAAGTCTGAACCATCTACTGCGCTCCCCACCCTACACACCACAACCTCCAGTGGAGCAGAGTGCACCAGGCGAATGTCTCCTAACCAGCCTGGATCCCACCGACCCACTCGGCTGCTCCTGCAAGGACATGGTAACACTCAAATACCACAATGATTCCTTACACAACAGTGGCTCTTTCATAGGGGCATAGATTTCGCCTAGTTTTAGAGCAGTGTATTTACCTCCCCACACAGTTTCTACAAACCTTTTATTGTGACTGATGGTCAAAAATGGCAATTGCTGCAATCGCTAACAAAGATCCACTGGGGCAGAATTCTCGCTGCTGCTTGCTTGATACTTACACGCTTGCTAACCCTCCTAGCACATTTCCTTGCAGTGCGAACTTAAATATTCCTTTGTTTTAATATTAATTGTAGTCTAATTGTATGTTTGCTGCAGGGTGGCCTCAATCAGAACTCTCGCCTCAACCTGTCTGCTACCGAAGGTAATAATTATTGTGTGAATTTTACATAAATGCATTAAAGACCAACATTTGTGCTAATCCGTTTAGCAATGGAGTTTATGCATGTATATTTGTTTATTTGTTTGTTTGTGAAGGACAGCCTGATTCAGAAAGGATCCTAGTAGTACCAAAAACTTTTCACTTTTTTAATTATGGATTTTACATTTTACATCATACGTTTTTTGTTTTTTTATACATCTACTGGCTTGTACCTGGCAGGTACAGTGGTGCAGTGGTTGGCTTGCCTGGGTTCGATTCCCGGGCTTTGGTGTTTCTGTGTGGAGTTTGCCTGTTCTCCCAGTGCATGTGTGGGTTTCCTCCGGATACCCCAGTTTCCTTCCATAGTCCAAAAACATGCACAGTAGGCTGATTGGCTGTTCCAAATCATCCCTAGGTGTGAGTGTAAATGGTTGTACTCTGTACTCCCTGTGAAGGGGTGTACCCTGCTCTCGCCCAGACTCGGCTGAGATGGGCACCGGCCTCCCCTTTGACCCTAATTAGGATTAAGCGGCTGAAAGTTAATTAGTGAAATAATCTGTGTAAGTGCAGATTGTATCTTGGGAAACAGAAGTAGACTAACTGTACCCCTATTTCTAAAAGTGAGAGGTGCTTACTTGGCCCAGTTTGATTTACCTTTACTCACTCATTTGCTGAACCGCTTAATCCTACTAGGGTTGCAGGAAAGATGGTGTCTGTCTCAGCTGACACTGTGTAAACACCAGGTATTCCCTGAAGAGCTCGCCAGACCAGCACGGGACAACACACATGCACCCATTTACACTCACTCTCACATCTAGGGGTGATTTGGAACAGCCAGTTCTGTTCTGTTTCTGTGCATGTTTTTGGATTGTGGGAGGAAACTGGAGTACCAGGAAGAAACCCTGGCAAACACATGAAGAACATGCAAACTCCACACAGAAACGCCCTGAGCCCAGGAATCGAACCTGGAAACTTCTTGCTGTGAGGCGGACGTGCTAACCACTGCGCCACCGTGCCGCCTAACCTTTAGTCATCTTCTTGTTAAATCCTGATGTAAAAAAAAACAAATTAAAGTGGTAATGCAATTCACATGACGTTGTGTCTGAACAAACTGTGAATGTTCTGGACAAACAAGCACTGGGTTTTAAGGTTGGGATGTTTAGTCACCATGCTGTTTCAGAAGTGTTTGCCCAAAAAAACCCAAATCAGTGCATCCTTACAAACATCTAATACCAACAACTGCCAAGTAGATATTAGAGCTTGTTTGCTTGTTTTTACCTTGCAAACTTTTAGTCATTCATTCATTTTCTAAGCCACTTAATCCTAATTAGAATCATGGGGAGGCTAGCGCCCATCTCAGCTGACTCTGGGTGAAGACAGCTGACTCTGGGTGAAGACACCCTGAACAGCTCGCCAGACCATTGCAGGGCTCACTCACACAACCTTTCACACTCACTCTTAGACCTAGGGGTGATTTGGAACAACCAATTTGCCTAATGTGCATGTTTTTGGACTGTGGGAGGAAACCAGAGTACCAGGAAGAAACCCATGCAAGCACATGGAGAACATGCAAACTCCCCAGAGAAACGCCCATGGAGAACATGCCCACTGCTCTGAGTGTTTACACATGTGTGTGTGTATGTTTGTTCTTTAATAACAGTGTCTCTAAGTGAGAGCAAACACTTGATGTTCGGCCAGCCCCTAATGTTGCAGGCCAACTTAAATTACTGTCTCCTGCACCATCATGGATTCATCAGTGCCTACAGCAGACAGCAGCTCATGCCTCTGTGGAGTTCGTTCACTGTGGAGAAACAGGTTTGCATGAAACACACAAGCTCAAAACATACAAACGCCTATTCATACATTAATTTCCATTCAAGCCGCTTAATCCTAATCTCAGGCGACTTCGGGCGAGGGCGGGGAACACCCTGGAGAGCTCGACAGGCCATTGCAGGGCCAACAAACACACAACCATTCACACTTACACTTACTGGGCATGTTTTTGGACTGTGAGAGGAAACCGGAGTACCCGGAGGAAGCCCACGCAAACACGGGAAGAACATGCAAACTCCACAAAGAGACGCCCCAAGCCTGGGAATCGAACCCGGGACCTTTTTGCTTTGAGGCGAAAGTGCTAACCACTGCGCCACCGTGCTGCCCCATACAAATGTCTATTTAAAAAAAAAAAAATTGAATAAGGCTAAATAAATATCTCCATAGGGCAACTGAACTAAAAAAATCCTATTAGAATTGCCAATGTAATGAAATACTATTACCCATGAATCAACAAAAAACTTTTCGTCAGAGCTGTTTCATTTATTCACAATGCCAGCATACATCCATTAAAGGTAAAGCACACAGCAAATTAAAAACAAAAACAAAAATGGAAACTAAATGGTGAACACTTCCCATAATGCAACTCAATCAGTGCAGTGCAATGGCTACTACTGATACCTGGAATTTCTTTAACAGATCATCATTATTTTTCTCGTCACTGGAGTAAAGGAACATGACACCAGTGTAATGGGAAGTGTTGTGTCGGTGTACGTAGAAAAAATAATGACTTTATAGATCTACACGATTGACGTGAGTGAGGCAGTACAGCGCTGATGGGTCAGCGATAGTCTAATGATTAGAGAAGTGGTTTTGGGACCGAAAGGTTACCGGTTCGATTCCCAGACTGACAGGAAAGAGACCTACTCCCTCCCTTTCCTCCACCTTCATGGCTGAAGGGCCCTTGAGTAAGGCCCCTAACACCTAACTGCTCTCTGCATTTTGCAATGTGGCTGCCCACTGTTCCTGTGTGTGTGCTCACTGTTTACATGTGTGTGTTCACTTTGGATGGGTTAAACACAGAGCTAAATTTTCCCTGAGGGGCAAGGAAGACAATGAAAAAAAAATAAAAATAAAAATAAAAAATAAAGTCAACATTCACTAGACAATAACTAATAATAAAAAAGGAAAACCCCCCAAAACAAATAAAAGTGGTAATGCAATTCACATGAACTTGCATCTGAACAAACCATAAATGTTCTGGAAAAACAAGCAATGGATGTTAAGATGGGGATGTTTAGTCACCATGCCATGCTTCAAAAACAAAAACAGTGCATCCTTAAAAATATTCTATACCAAAAACTGCCAAGTAGCCATTAGAGCATGTTTGCTTGTTTTTACCTTGGAAACTTTTATTCATTCATTCATTTTCTAAGTCCCGCAGTGGTCTGGCGACTTGCTCAGGGTACACGTCACCTCTCGGTCAAAGTCAGTTGGGATTGGCTCCAGCTTCCACTGTGGCTCTATTGGAGAAGTTGTACATATAATGGATGGATATTATATTAAAATCTGTTTTGTTTTTCTTGTTGTTTGTTTATTTGTTTTTATACATTGGTGGGAACCAGATATTACTTACAGTGTGAATAAGAGCTTTGAATTTAAATAGGATCCGTATTTTTTCCCCTGTGCCCGTAGATTTTTCCAGTTTCTATGATGCATGCTTTTCCTGGATTTTAAATGCTCCCGTATTGTTTTCTTAGAGGTGGTAAGATGGAGAAACCAACATTTTAGTGATATTGATTTTTATAAGCAGTTGGACTGAGTAATAGAGCAGAAGGGAATATTGATGAATGACTTGTTCTCGGAAAGGTTTAACGAGTTCCTACTGGAATGTATTGCAGTAAGTCTTCTAGTGTATGAGTTTTGAAAGAGTTTAGATGTTACTTCAAAAAGAATCTTATCAACATTTAAAATTGTTTCCAGGAAGCCCACTGTGATGACTGTTTGAATTATAATGAGTGTTTTATTTATTATTTTGTACACAATATAGCCTGATGCCATTCGTCATGATAAAAAAAAAAAAACGTTTGAGATCTTTGCACTATTTATTTTCCATGATAAGGTTTCCATTTGCATAGAATTCCTTCCATATTACTGAGTTATGATAGGGTTGAGGGTTGAAGTGGGTTTTGTTCTATGATAAATTTTTACCCCTTACTCCGGCCCATACTTGGATATAGGGGTATTGCTGTTGCCTTCGGCGTCTGTCTGTCTGTGTGTCCATCGTGGTACCAGTACAGCCTCAGATAATTGACCAATAGTTCGGAAATTTGATTACCAGATGCATCTTTGCAGCCTCCAGAAACCTACTTCAAATTAACTATATGTGTTATTTATTACAGTAATTATATCACTTTAATTATTTATTATTAATAGTTTGTTTGTATAATAGTCAGGGTCTCCTGGGAACATTTGGCAGAGTCTCCTGTCAGAAGGACCTTCAACTCCTACTTCTGGCAGAGCTACAACCACATCCCAATGGAGGACAGGGACATAGAATCCGAATAGGCCATGTTCTGTGTCTTCGTTATTGAGCCGGTAAAGAAAAGGGTGGAATGCACCCTCTGGGTCTGGAATGAGGTCCTGAAAGGAGTTCAAGTATCTCAGGATCTTGTTAAGGAGTAAGGGAAGGATGGAGCGGAGATCGACGGGCGGATCGGTGCAGCCTCTGCTGAAAAGCGGTGTTTGTACTGGTCAGTTGTAGTGAAGAGGGAGCTGAACCGGAAGGCAAAGCTCTCAATTTACCAGTCAATTTACGTTCCTACTCTCACCTATGGTCACGTGCTTTGGGTAGTGACCGAAAGAATAAGATTGCGAATACAAGCGGCTGAAATGAGCTCCCTTTGCAGGGTGGCAGGTTTCTCCCTTAGAGATTGGGTGAGAGGTTTGGTCATCCGCGAGGAGCTCGGAGTAGAACCGCTGCTCCTATGTGTTGAGAGGAGCCAGTCGAGGTGGCTCGGGCATCTGATTTGTATGCGTCCTGAATGCCTTCCTGGTGTGGTGTTTTGGGCATGTCCAACTGGAAAGAGACCCCGGGGTCGACCCAGAACACGCTGGAGGGACTACGTCTCTCAGCTGGTTTGGGCCTCGGTGTCCCCCTCAGGAAGGGCTGCAGGAAGTGGCTGGGGAGAGGAACGTCTGGACCTCACTGCTTAGGCTGCTGCCCCTGTGACCCAACCCCAGAATAAGTGGAAGAAGATGTTTGCATTGTGGGATTCCAATAACAAGTTTGTGTAGTGCATTAGCCGTGTGCACTCACTTTGTGCTCCTGTCATGTTTGCATTGTGTTTCATCCAGATGTGCTCCTTCAACAGTGTGCACTCACTAAGTGATCCTCTTATACATGTATTTGTATTACTTTCAGTACCAAGATCAAGCAAACAAGATTAAGATACACCATCAGTCGAGGGGTTTCACGTGGTCAAACAGGAGTTTTTGAACATATGATGGATCTGAGTCATAACGATTTGTAAAACTGGGGTTGTGCCATATGACTGTGTGTTTGTTTAGAAACAGTGACAAGTTTGAGAATTTATTCTGATGTTTGAATTTTTTTCCGAATGGGGCCACATTCACACACTACTGAAAATTTAGCATGGCCAGACCACTGACATATTTGTGACGAGAAGGAGAAAATGAGAGGAAATATATTTAAAACCAGTGAGTAAAACGACAGACTTCATACAGACTGTAATCTGAGGACTAGTTTGAACAGGGATCCTGGAGCTGTGAGGCAGCAACACCATTATGCCCATCGTAAATATAACAAAGATTTCTGGTCATATTTGAGTATTAAACGTGCTTTAGCATAGTTGCTGTGGTAAATAATGATGAAATGTCTGTTGCCTCTTGCAGGCTGGAGGTTCAGGCTCTTTACCCGCAGTGATTCCTGACTGTCTGAGAGCTGATGTGAGAATCCAAAATGATCAAAGTCCAACATGCAATCAGTACAACAGCAACACTAACGTCACGTACGCCTTCCTCTATCCACCCAGTATGTATCACACACACACCCTCACACACACCCACACATAAGTCTATGGCAGTGTTAGTGAAATTTGGCATTACATTAATGCATTCAATCTGGTCTGCGATTCATTAGGCGAATTTTCATCTGAGAGATTTCAAGTGATTAATAATGAGCATCAGATGCAGGAACTATTGGAGAAAGGAAGGAGGGACGGAAGAAAAGAAAAGAATGAGGCTGTGGTGAATAAGTGGTTAAGGCTCTGAGTTACTGATTAGAAGCTCCAGTACCACCAGCTTGCCACTCTTGGGTCCTTGAGCAAGGCCCCTCACCCTCACTTGCTGAGTTGCATAAATAACATAAATGTAAGTCTCTCTGGATAAGCATCTGCCAAATGCTGTAAATGTGTAAATAGCCGTAGCCTAATGGTTAGAGGTTGCTGGTTCGATTCCCAAACCAGCAGAAAAAATGTGTGTCGGTGGGGGGTTGAGGTTTTTTTGTCATGTCCAGCATCATAGCAAGCAGAATGGCAGTCTGGTTGCAGTGTTGTGCCGAACAAATTTGCTTTTCCAAGGGGAG
>JAQMYF010000007.1:26155274-26169811 GCA_030014195.1 Neosilurus mollespiculum
TCCTTGTCCAGTGCCCAGTGTCAGCTGGTATGGGCTCCTTGTCCAGTGCCCAGTGTCAGCTGGTATGGGCTCCTTGTCCAGTGCCCAGTGTCAGCTGGTATGGGCTCCTTGTGAGCTCTTGTTAGACATTTACACAAAGTTTTGGCACCTGTACTCGGGTAAAAATCACGACACCGCTCCTTTAATGCCCTCTCCAGTGTTTACAATGCGTACAACTACATAGTGCTGGTAAAGTAAACTAGCAGAAATCATTAAGGTTAAGATTATGGTTAGAAATACAGTCTTACAGTAAATATAATGCCAGTGGAAGCTCTTCTTTATAGTACTGTGTGTTCTGTGTGTCTCTGCAGTTAATCCTCACAGTTTTGGTACTGTACAGCAGCACAACATCATTAGTGCTCGCTCAAACTGACCACACATACCTGCGCAGACTTCCTTCTGGACGCACTGTGAAGTGCAACCTCTGTCCTCCAGGATTCCGTCTCCAGAAGCACTGCACGGAGACACAGCCTACCAAGTGCCAGCCATGCAGTGTCGGCTTCTACAGCGAACACTGGAATTACATGCATGATTGTCTACCGTGCAATGTGTGCTCTTCAGATAAGCTTGTAACACAGGAGTGCACGAGCACAACTAAACTTGTGTGTCAGTGCAAGGAAGGATTTTACTCGGACATGGACTTCTGTCGACCGCATAAGGTGTGCCCAGACGGCTACGGAGTCAAAGAGAAAGGTAATTCTGTTCACAGGAATGTGTTGTAGCTTCTGAAATGTCATGATGAACTGGTTACTCAAGCAGCATTTTTTTCAATCTGGCCAGACTTGTTAAGGTTTTACTTCTTCATTTAAAAATAAAAAGGGAATAAACTGTATCATTCTTTCAGGTGGACATCTTTCTGTAGCTTTAATATGTATCTATTACAGGTGATGGGGACAAAAAAGTTTATTTTATGCCTGTAAGGATTACCCCAAGTACAAAACACAGGTGATAGCTGCATGGGTGATATTAAAAGAAAATATAATGAATCTGACCTGGTGAGCTGTCCTGGGTGTGCCTTGCCCTCGCCCAGAGTCGGCTGAGATGGGCACCAGCCTTCCTGCAACTTGGGATTAAGCATCTTAGAAAATAAATGAATGAATAAAATCTAATAGTTCTAAATCTTCATCAGATGTTTTCTTTTTACATTTTGTTAGATATGTCCTATTTATTTTTTATTAATTTCTTCTTTGACTCATTAATCTAATTATTATTGTTAATGTTTTTTTGTTTGTTTGTTTGTTTGTTTGTTTTTTTAATCAGGAACAACAGAAAAAGACACGGTGTGTGAGCCTTGCAGCAAAGGCAACTACTCATCCGGACAGCCGGGACACACGCAGTGCCTTCCTCACACACAGTGCACATCAGAAGAGAGGCTTCTGTTCCATGGCACCAACTATTTGGACAACGTGTGTGTTACCTGCAACAGTATAACAAAGAATGGTATGCTTTATTAAAAATTTGCTGCGTTCATGTTAACGAGGGAGAGAAACATCTGGAAGATTTCGTCGTGTTTCTATTCCACGTCAGGAGTCAACAAGATGTTGTAGTGTTATAAACAGTTTCCCTGAGTGACCAAAACATAAACAGTAACCAATGGCCTGAGGGTTTGCTATAAGCAAAGCCAAGGACGTTCTAGACATGATTCAACAAGAAACTCTTGGCTGGGATTGAAGGGGGAAGGGGGGTGGGGTGGTGGTGTAGTAGTCTTAGCTGGTGTATCTATGTTAGTTTTAGATAAATTGCAACATCATATACTAGTCCTCATAGAAAGGATAAGCGCATTGGTATAAACCTATAATTTGGCAGCTACCTCGAATAAAGAGTGCTGAGGTACAAGATACAAGATATACGAGCTCATGCTAATTTTTATAGCATTACCTTTGGTTAAATAATAACCATTAAGCTAGTCTACTCTTTCTACTCTACTATGGCACCATTATAGATTAAGTGTTTGCATTCATGACATTCAGCATACACCCCTATCCAGAGCGACTCACATTTATACAACTGAGAGTTAAAGGCCCAACAGCCTGTGGCAGCCTGGTGAAACAGGGGCTTGTAGCCCCAACCTGCTAATCAGTAACTCAGACCCATGAACACTGAACAACTCCTGCCTGCTGATCGTTTAATGACTCCCCTCACTTGAACAATAAATAAGCCAAGGTAACTGGACTGTTGTATTGAACTAAAGTTTTTGAACTGTTTTTTTTTTTCAGGTTGGGTGAAATCCATCGCGCCATCCTTTATAGAAATCTTCAAGCATCACAGTGACAAAGGCAAAAAAAAGCCTCGTCGGTCCATTAGGCAATCAGAAAATGGAAAGGACATCGATGGGAACTGGTTGTCATCAAATCTCAACTCCGAGGAGTGGCTGCAGCATTGGTTTAATCAGGCGACAGAGGAGCAGATCAAAACCCTTCCTGAAAAGCTTCATACAAGAAAACTGGCAAATAAAATCAAATATAGAATTCAGAAGATCGTAGATGAAGTCAATCTGTGCAAAAACAATGTGCATGACCCCCTTAAATAATTCCCTGTCAGCTGCAGAAGCCTCAGTTCCTTCTTGTGTACATTTGAGTCTGTATTTATTGATAAAGTACTTTGCAGGGTAATGATATGAGTGCATGAGAGGTTAGGCTTGGTCAGGGTTACACTGGGGTGGAGTTAAAAAGTGTTCCAGTGTTCTATAGAAAATTTTAATACCGTTAAATGGCACTGAAACTTTTTTGTTCGTTTGTCATGTTGTGTCATTTTTTTTTTGGCTTAGTTGATTAAAAGTAACTGTCTGTTACTGTGTTTTATTTATGTTAATATACCTACGTATAAAAAGAGAATACATTTCACGCTACCTGTCAGACGTTATTTTTCAGATAACAGTTGAGCAGCTCAGATGTTCTTCTTGCAATAGACTGTGCCAGTAATATTTTTTTTCCAATGATGCATTTGTAATGGTAAAGATCATTTGTCAAACTACCTGCCTCATCCAACCTTATTACCTCGTAATGTTTTTGCCATAGGAATTAAGTTAGATAAGTACTTATTATAGTTGCTTTAGGAATTAAATGAATTTATATTTGAATGAATGGCTAGTGAAGACTGCAAAATAATAAATTTCTAAAAGTCGAGACTTTCTGGAAACACTGTTATTGTTATTATTCACTGAAATGCACTGATCAGATCATCCATCTCTTATGGCTGACAAATTAAAAAGATGACTAATGTTAATGAAAAATCCCTTAGCACAGAAAAATTCATAGATTATGGGCTTTCTTAATTGCTTTACCACAGCGGTGGAAACAAGAACATGCAAGAACATGCAAGAACATGCAGATCAGCAAAACGTGAAGCAGAAACACTATTTACACATCTCTCATTACTGCAAAACCATTGTAAGATTCCAGTGAAAACAGGAAATACATCCTGCAAAACTGAATAACTCACTCTAACAGTAACCCATTCAGGCATTCACACACAGCAAAATAATAATAACTGTGATATTTATAGTACAATTCTTGTTTCATTAAATGGTAATAATCCAGCATGGATGTTATTGATGGTCCAACAAAGAGAAAAGCAAAAAAATAAGTACTGGGGCATCATTATCCACCATGCGGCATAGATAATGTAACCAATAGGCCATATATTGGTACTTGTTTTAATTACCCATGTGCCTGTGTTACAATGTTTTATAGAATGTGGATGTGACAAAATTAGTGAAAAAAAAACATTTATTTGAAGTTTGTACAATATAGCTGGGGTTTGACCTTTTAAGGTGACAGGTAATTGTGCATTTACAGCATTTGGCAAACACCCCTATCCAGACCAACTTACATTATTTTATCTAATTTATACAACTGAGCAGAAGAGGGTTAAGGGTCCAACAGTGGCAGATTGCTGGTTGGATCAGTAACTCTGAGTCTTAAGCACTGAACCACCACTGCCTGAAAAACCCGCGAAATGATGCACAGGTCACTTTCATAAAGAGGCGGCTTGCGGGAGTCCTGTGCTCCTCTTTTTATACTTTGGTTTTCCAAAGACCAAATTGTAAATAGAAAAAGCAATTTTTCTACATGCAACGTGCCTCTTTCCATCTCACACACGAATTATAAAAATATAATATTATTTCTAAATATAAATGGTTGTTCCAGTGTCAGTGTACTTACTGCTCAAGCTGCTTTTCACTACAGACAGAGGGATGCACATTACTTTTTCTGTAATAACTAGTTCAACTTGGATTTCCCACATAATCTCTCCGCTGATATAATACAGGATTTTCCCTTACCAGCATGAGACAGAAAGCTGATCTATTCTGTTATGCGCTTCAAAATAAAAAATAAATCCCCAGGTTTACTTAATAAAAACCTCTAACAGGTAATTTTGCTCCGATCTGACATGAAATGAACGCATCATAGAGGAAGGCGCAGGTTTTTCGACGCAGCTCCGCGCCCCACTATCTCACATCCGCTTCAAACCAACAGTGCAGGCTGAAATAGCAGCTGTCCCATAAGCCAAAGCTGAGCAGCTCATGCTGGAATTCACAACTAATTCAACTGGACCCACTGGACTCGGGACAATCAAATGGAGGGTACATGTAAAATATACTGAGAAAAACTCATTAAGAAGAAGGGAAAGTTCAATACAATACATGACACCCAGCCAGTGCAGGGATACGGATCCTCAATGATAATCTATATTGAAGTTTTTCGATAAGACTGCGCATTTTTTCGGCCAGCCGAAACTGAAAACAACCAAAATAAGTTGCACTATTTCGCCTTGTTTCGCAGCAATATAGCTTACATGTGAGTACACCCTAAAGGTAGACATAGTAAAAAATAAAAGTATAAGAATTGTGGCTATATAAGTGGGTATCTAATTGTGGGTAAATAAGAACTTAAGACAGACATAGTAAAAAAATGTATAAGAATTGTGGGTAATACTGTTGTAGTGCATAGCATGGATGTGGCGTTAGTGTGACACACACACACACACACACACACACACACACACACACACACACACACACATACATACACACACAGACACACACCCCTCACCTGGAGTTAAAGAGTTTTATGGCATGGGGAGGAATGATCTCCTCAGTCTGTCAGTGGAACACCTACTGAATCTTAGGCTATGACACAAATGAAGCACAAGATACAAGTCAAAACAGTGTCGCTAGCAGCAGTCACATTGTGAGATCCTACATTTATTAGACAGCCACAGTTATCTTTGAACCTCTTTCACAGTGTGAAGTAGGATCACCATTCTAGAGCCATAACTGAAGATATCATCTCAGTAAAGTGTAAAGCGTAAGGATCTTGCCTCGAATACCAGCAGCGAATATTTTTTTAATAAATTCGGTGAAGGCAGTGTATTTGCAGTGAGCTGTATTTATAGAACACTGTAGGTCAAACTCAATTACTGTACACACCCTAGAGTTAGGGGTCCATACATGTGTGTTTGGTTGTCTTTTGCAATTCTCATTTTGATGACACACATTCATGGATGGAGGACTTAAGCTGAACTTTCATCCTGGCCTCATGGTGTACTATACAGTGGTAGCTTTCAGATTTGTGTAAATAACTGTAGGGCAAAATTAAGTAAGTAATTATTTATTTACTTACTTACTTACTTACTTACTTACGTACTTACTTACTTACTTATTTATTTAGAGAAAAGTCTTGAGTAATGTTGTAAAAAAGTTTTTAATTAATGCTGGAAAGTTATGTACATACAGTGTGAAATAGTTCACTCTTGCATAACAAATGCTTGCTGCTTTGCTCATATGTCCTTAGAACTGACAACATGCACTGATGTCCTAGAAACAGCTTGTATACAACTGAAAAAAATACCCCAAAAAAAGGGCTTAAAGTTAAATTTAGTTCATTCTTTATCCGCTCTTTTTGTTTAGGGACGCAGGATGGCGTGTATCCAATCGCAGACAACTCTAGGCGAAAGGCAGGGTACACCGTGAGATCAACAGATCGCCAGTTCACTGCAGAAATAAGCATTCAGAGACACATAGGGGCAATCCAGAAAAGCTGATTAGCCTAATTTGCATGTTTTTGGTCTGTGGAAGGAAACCAGAGTACCCAGAGGAAACTCATGCAAGCGGTGGGAAAACATGCAAACTTACAGGAACACCTCCTCTGCCATGGAGGACCACTTGCTATGAAGCAGATGTGCTAACCACCATGACTCTGTGCTGCCTACTAAATAAAATAATATTATTGATTAAATTAATCCACAGGGGCAGTGGTGGCCTGGTGGTAGGGTGCTGGATTGCTGATTCCAAGGTCAGGGGTTCAAGCCCCACTATCAGCGGGTTGTCACTGCTGTCCCCCCAGTGCAGTTAACTGGGTTATCAAACGCCGGCCATGTCACTGTCTGTGGTGAGAGGCATGTAAAAAAAACATTGCTGATTGTCGTCAAGAGTAGGCTGCATAGCCGTCAGCGTGTTTCTGCCCTGCGATGGCCTGGCGAGCTGTCCAGGGTGTACTCCGCCCTCGCCCAGAGTCGGCTGAGATGGGCGCCAGCCTCCCCGCTACCCTAACTAGGATTAAGCGGTTCAGAAAATGAATGAATAAATGAAATTAATCCACACACATTAATCCAAATCTATTTTAAACGTGTTTTCATTTCCTAGAAATTGTTCTTCACATTTATATATATATATATATATATATATATATATCCAGTCCTTACAGAAGCAGGGCAATTTTTAATGATTATATTTAGCTGTACATTGTTTTCAGTATTTATTTAAACACACCCAGACAGTAATGGGAAGTTGGCAAGAATTTATGTTTAAAGCTGTACTCAGTACCACAAAAAAATTCCCAGCCCAAAATACTTTTATTTTATTTTTTCATCCAGACACATTATACCCTTTAACATATACAGTTCTTTTAAATCTTGCACCACATCCTGTGTTTAAAAAGTAACAAAAATAAAATCTTGCGAAATCTTACTAGACCAAGTGGTTAGTGGATAGAACGCCTGCGTCACAGAAGGAAAATTCCTGGGTTCTAGTCTGGGCTTTGGGCGTTTCTGTGTGGAGTTTGCATGTTCTTCCTGTGCTTGTGTGGGTTTCCTCCAGGTACTCCTTCAACAGTTCAAGGACGTGCACATTAAGTTAATTGGCTGTTCCAAATTGCCCATAGGTGTAAGTGTGGGTGTAAATAGTTGTTTCGTGCTGTCCTGCAATGGATTGGCAGATTGGTGAACCTTGAACGCCTTTGCCCAGGGTTGGCTGAGTTAGGCACCAACCTTCCTTATACAATTAAGTGGTTTGGCAAAAAATGATTAAATGAATGAATATCAGGTACAAAAGTAGTAATTAAGAATTAAAATGGTACTGATAAGATGGCACAGTGGTGCAGTGGTTAGCACATCTGCCTCACAGCAAGAAAGTCCCGGGTTTGATTTCCAGGCTCGGAGTGTTTCTGTGTGAAGTTTGCATGCCTTCCATGTGCTTGCATGGGTTTTCTCTGGGTACTCTGGTTTCCTCCTACCAAAAACCAGTCCAAAAACATGCACAGTAAGCTAATTGCTGGTTCCAGATTGCCTTACCTGTTGCTTGTGTTTGTCAATCCAGTGAGTGCTGTCAAAACCTTGTTTATGCACAGAGAAGCTACCAGAAGCTGTAGTCTCTCGCAATCGCTAACCGCAAGTTAAAAGGTTTTTGTTAAAATGTTTAAAAAAAAATTTGGAACATTTTGGATATTTTGGAACATTTAGCACCAGTGAATTAATATTCATAGTAGGTGTATATATAGTTTTTACACTGTGCTGATTAATTTTTTTTTTTTTTTTTTCAGATTAAAGATGTGTTATATAAACATTCTGCCTCAGAAAATGAACACGTCAAAGAAACCTTTAAAATCCACCTGATCCATGATTGGGCTTATGGTATTTGAAGCGATCCATGATCCCCTGTGTCATGACTCGAGCCCTGGTCTCAACTGAAGACAAGCACCACTATAGAATGATCCTGCCGTCACCATGCTTCACTGTGTGTCTGGTGTGCTTAGTGTGATATGCTATCTTGTTTTTGCACCTATCATATTTCTTTAGAACTATACTCATAAAGGTGGTTTCATCAGACCATAGCAGATTTTTCCATGTGGTTTTTGGTTATCTAAATGGCTTGTGTGTTTTTTTCTTTGGAAAGCATTTCCTTGTATCCACCCTTAATCCAGTGCTTCTCTTTAGACAGACCCTGATAAGTTTTCTTCTTGCATTTTCAGCTGCCCCATCTTCTCAATTTGCTGATTACAGCCTTCAGGTGTTCCACTGTACGTATAAAGTTTTGGAAAATTCTTTTGAACCCCTCTCCTGGTTGATACCTTTTGATAATGAGATTTCATACATTCATTCATCCCAAAGATGTTAAGAAATTCCTACAAAAACAGCTGAAACATCAGAAAGATCTTTAGTTGGGGTTTATCAGAAGTGCTAAGGACAAGTGTATGTCATTTACTTTTGAACATAAGCTTGACTGTGTTGGAATTACTGACTGGAGACTGGACTCACTGGACATCTTGTGTGCATACTACACCGACACTTTACACATTATTTATCATCACTACATTTATATTTTAGATTTTATTTTATATTTTATATTAGACCTGCAACTATTGTTTTGTCCTTCAAATAGTTATTGTTATGGTTATTTTTCTTTTTTTCTTCTTGCTATTGATAGTTTTTTATTCTCTTTAAATATAGGAGTCATAATAAGCATTTCGCTTCATATTGTACTGTGTATGATTTTATACGTGACAAATAAATTTGAATTTGAATTTGAATTAGGTAATTCAGTGTTCAGTCAAATGCACCAGGATCAAAGTGTGTGTACGCTTGTGAAAACAGCTTACTATAGGAGGGTTTTTTGTTTGGTTTTGTTTTGTCTACCAGAAATTGTTTGTTTGTATTCCAGTTAAATGAAGTTGTATTGGTTAGGTGCGAAATTAGATGTTAAATCAATTTATCAATTTAGTTTCAGAAGTCTACACTCAAGTTAAAAAAAAAAAAAGGACATCTCATGGAAATTGTTCATGTTTTTACTTTTTAACTACAACTGATGTAGGTGATATACGCCAACAAGTGACACAAACGTCAATTAAAATTTTAATCAATTAAATAACCAGAAACAGGGCAGACATGTAGCAATACAAGTGGCACAGACTCCAAAGAACTAACAGGTTTTCCAGGACTGGCCACCCCAACAAATTCAGCCTGAGAGCAAACCATTTGATGTAAAAAGAAGTTTCTAAGAAGGTAACTCTTGCAACTGTTTGTTTGAAGTGCATACATCTACAATCGTTAAAAAAAATAAAAATAAAATAAAAATAAAAAATAAATAAAAATATTGACCCGTATAGGAGGTGTGCCAGGGCAGAAAAGCCATTGCTGTCCAAAAAAAAAAACACTTCACAAGACTACAGTTTGCAGATAAACAGTGTTGAAGGCAAAGATCAGGCCTTTTGGAATCTGCTCTATACAGATGGCCACAGTCATAGTACACATGAGAACAGGAGAAGAACCTTATACCAACTGTGAAGCACAGTGGTGGAAATGTGATGGTTTGGGGTTGCTTCGCTGCTTCAGGGGCTGTGCAGCTTAAAGTGTTCCATTCATATATGAATTCTGCATCATATACAAAAATGCCTGAAGAAAATGTGAGGCCTGAGAGTTGAACTGGGAACGGACCTTTCAACAGATTAATGATC
This sequence comes from Neosilurus mollespiculum, assembly GCA_030014195.1. Classification (NCBI taxonomy): domain Eukaryota; kingdom Metazoa; phylum Chordata; class Actinopteri; order Siluriformes; family Plotosidae; genus Neosilurus; species Neosilurus mollespiculum. Next base: position 26,165,045 of record JAQMYF010000007.1, read on the forward strand.
CTTAGCATCCTTACCAATCCACCAAAGAATGGCTTAAAAGGAAGCCAAAGCATGGAATAATGATTGATCTAGTCAAAGCCCAGATCTGAACCCTATTACAATAATATGGAAAGATTCGAAAAGGGTAGTACGGTACATGCAAAAAAAAAACTTGCTGATGTCAAAGACTGGTGGGTAATTATGTAAAATAGAGACTGGAATTTTCTGCAAAACAGGGTAATACTAGTTTCTGAGCCCAATGGTGTACTAACTTTCTCCACACATGAATATTAAATCTATTTCTATTTTTTGACAAAAAAATTTGAAAAAGTTTTTTTTTTCGTCTTGATTTTGTTTATTACCATTATCTGTAGGCACTGTATTAGTGAGAACAAATGTTTACTTGTTAAAATATGAAAAAAAATAATTTTTATATGATGTACCTCTTTTTCCACATGTCTCTATGCTCATTCATTAGGTAAATTAGTCACCTAAAGTTGAGGTTGTGACACAAATGTGGCTTTAAAAAACAGGAAAAAAGCCAGGAAACAATGCAGTTCAGCTCTTTTTAAGTGTTAGACAATGGCATGTGCAACAATTCACTTGGTTATGAGTCATGGAAATAGGACACAGAGGGATTTGAAAACTACTCAGCTGCTTATGTCTGTAGTTATTTCCTGCAGGGCTAATGTAGGTATTTTTGCACATATCAGATATTTGTATAGATATAATATTACAGCCAGTTGGGCTGTGCTATGGATTGTAAAGAGGAAGCACAGAGGAAACTAGAATTTGCTTTTGAATTTTGCTTAAATATTATTGAAGTTTAAACCTAAATATCCCTAAAAGTCACAATATTGATAAATGCAGTTTCAATGATTGGTGGGCGAACACACTCGTTCACTGACATATCATGTGTTATGGGTACTCGGACGCACGCATGCTCTGTCTAGCTTGAAGACAAAGTTGAATTTCTAATAATCTAATTAGATCCCAGTGTTAGACCTATTGGAAAGTTCCTGTGTATGTAAATTTAATGACTGTCGTAATATTAATTTACTTTAGTACAATTTCCGTAAGCGCTCAAATGTCATAATAACATGAACAATATATAGCTCACGTGAAAGGTAATAACTTATTAGGACTGAGCACGCACTCGTGGACTACGGACAGACAAACACACACACAATTTTTTGAGGAACAAAAATCTGCGCATTACAGTACCCTCTGTGTGGTTTACACGAAAGGTAACAAGACAAAGGACTTCCACATAATCATATTGTATAGAAAATCCAGACTGTGTGGATAATGGATAGTTTATTTTATAATAGCGGTATAACAGATTCTGTCTCTGCAAAATGCAAATATTAATAGATTTTGGTGCATTAATGTAGTTCATTCTGTATATAGATCAGGTATGCCAGTAGATTGCTACACAATATGGCTTATTAATGTAAAATATGAGCAATTTATTTATTTAAGAATTTTTATTTTAAGTTCAAACAATTGTACAGTCTATACTACACATAGGCGACTCTGGCAAGATTCTGTTGCTTCAGTTGTAAAGTTTCCTGGGTACCTATTTGTGAAATCATACATGTATGATAATGGTTACATATGACTATCAGTGCTTACCCGCACACACAAAAAAAACTCTGTGGGAAAAAAAATACCAACCTTAACAAGCTGGCAAGGTTATGCAACAAAAAACTCTTAGAAATCTCGACTCAGCAAAGTGCTTCCGGTTTTTCAGTAATATGACAAACAGATTTCTTGTCTTATTAACTGTAAAAGGGTTATATAGTAGATGCTGTAACATTGGTGGTGACAGGAATTAATGTGTTTCCTGGTTGTTTCTTCAAATCCAATTTGACTCAAGCGCAAAAATGTGTTTTAAATGTTAATAAAACAAATAAATAAATTGTTAAATGCTGCAGTTGGTAAAATACAACTGCTAGAATGATCACCAGAACAAAGAAACCCAATAATAAAGTATATTATACTATAATTAAAATCCCCACCCTGTCAGCCAGTTAGTTATTAAGTAACTGATAATGAAGTGTTCCTGTTTGATTACAACTCATTCACTCACTTAAGATCTACCAATAGAGTGCAAACCTACCAACCCACTGAGATCTCAGAAGAAGTCAGTTGAAGCACAGTGGTGCTTTTAAATGTGCACTGTGCAGTACATTCTTTACAGTAGCTTAACAGGTAAGCTGAAAAGTTCAAAGGCTGGACATGATGCAAAGGTCAAATGCAGTTAATTTTTTTTAACATAGTCTCCCCTGCAGTCTACACTGTTCTTCCTTCAGTGGTGTAGTTCTTGGATCCTCTTGGTATAGCAGGTTTCAAGTTCCATTGCTCTGGCACTGCTCCTTCTTAATCATTCTATGAACTTTTGGGCCTATCCTCGTATTGGTATTATAGTAACAGATTCCATCCTTCTTTTCCAAACCCAGAGCGAACTTTGAAAAAAAAAAAATAACTACCAAAGAAATAACCATTATGCACATCTCCACTATTTCACTTTAGCCATGATGCCATTACAAGTGCAAGAGTTTGTAAGAATAAAGTTGAAATTCTGATGAATTCGGTTGTGCAAACAATACGGTATTAAAGATACAAGCCTTTAAAAACAAGTCAAACATGTATCTCAGGCTCTGCAACTCAGAATTACAAGAGAAAACATGCTTCCAAGTAACCCTCTGCAAGCTCCAAACAAGTGCTGAGCACGAGCCTGCGGAATCAATAATATTTCCATTTCCAGATGACCCGGGGGAAAAGTTCTAATTATAACAAATCCAGGATTGTGCATAAACCATATGAGTAGTGATACTGCTTAGATGCATTTACATAGATAACTCATATCCCCTTCAAGCGTAAACAAGAACACTGTTCCTCAGAATATTACAGAACCCAATTCCTCAGAACCAGGGTTCTTCATAACCCTTTATTTATATTGAATGAACTCACAGACTTTGTGGGACCCATGCTATAAATGAAGGCCTTATTTAATCCTTCCTCTAATTAAAGTCAGAACGAAAATCCAGTTAGTCTGAAAGGCTTTCGTCAAATAGATCTTAATTACAGTAAACTTCACCTTCTTCTCTCCTGGAAGTCAGAAACAATGTTTTAGAGATTTGCACAGGTTTTTACTTCTGAATGTTTGCTTTGTACAATAGATAAATTCCAATAGTGTGAACACATCTTTTCCTGCATAAGTCCTGAGGTTAAAATCTAAGCCAACTTGAGAATATGTAATCCAAGTCTTTATTGTGTAAATTTCCAGCGCTTTTGACTAACCCTTATTTCCCAGCATTAAAAAATCACTCCTGTCTCACCACAGGTCTGTTAGCACAGAGCTTTCCTTGTTGTGGTACTGTGCAACAGGGTTTCCAGGTCTGCACAAATTCAGTATTCATTTATCGTTCATTCATTCATTTGCCAAATAACTTTATCCTACTAGGGTCACGGGGAGGCTGGAGCCTGACTCAGCTGACACTGGGCAAAGGCGGGGTACACCCTGAACAGCTCGCAGACCATCACAGGGCCTTCACATCCACACACCTACACTTATACTTAGGGGCAATTTGAAACAGCCAGTTTGCTTTGTCATGTCTTTGGACTGTGGGAGGAAACCGAAGAACGCAGAGGAAACCCACACAAGAACAGGGAGAACATGCCAACTCCAGACAGAAACGCTTTCGCCGAGCTCAGGACTGTCACATTTCCTTTAAAATCTCATGATATAACCCTGCCAATGTTGGTTCTAGGGTTTTAGGCATACACGCAAAAGATAATATACAATAAAATCTTTTCAGTTTTTAGAGTTCTTTCAATTATAGGATGGGAAGCACAGTGGGTAGTGGTTAGCATGTCTACCTTACAGTAAGAAGGTCCTGGGTTCAAGCCATGATCTCAGTGAGGGCGTTTCTGTGGAGAATTTGCAGTTTATCAGCATGCTTGCTTGGGTTTCCTCTGGGTACTCCCAGTTTCCTCTCACAGTCCAAAGACTTGCATGTTAGGCTAATTCGATACTCTAGGTGTAATAGAGGGAGAGTGAGTGGTTGTGTGTATGTGTGTTAGTCTGGCAATGGTTTGGTAAGCCTTTACTCAGAGTTATCTGGGATGGGCTCCATTCTAACCAAGGATGACATAGATTGGAAAATTAAATGACCATGCATAGAAAACAAGATTAGTCGGGAGTAAGCATACACTCATTGTAACTTATTTCAACCTTGAACTTTCCTTTTTATAACTTCTACAGAAAACTCTCACTTCTCCAGCCATGTCTTCCTCTTTGAAATGGCTGTTCCCGTGGTTACAGACTATATAACCCAACAACAATGATCTCAGACTCCTACAGTTTGGTGGAAATGACAGTGAACCCTAGAGACAGGAGTGTTATAATCCACCTTCATGACTGAAGTGCCCTTGAGCAAGGCACCTAGCCCCCAACTGCTCTCCAGGCGCCGAAATGTGGCTGCCCACTGCTCGGAGTGTGTGTCCTCACTGTTTGCTGTTTACACTGTGTGTGTGTTCACTTTAAGTGGGTTAAATACAGAGCCAAATCTTCTTGCAGGATTATAGACTTAGACTTAAACTTTATTGATCACTTTGGGATGACTCCTTCAGGGAAATTTAAATTTAAAAGAAAAAAGCAGCACACAGATAAAAAATAAACAGTGAACACTTGGCTAATATATAAAAATAAAAGAATAAAAACTATGTATAATTTAAATTAAAATTAAGTAATATAAGTAAATATAAAGAACTGAATATGGC
>JAQMYF010000007.1:26169911-26189983 GCA_030014195.1 Neosilurus mollespiculum
ACCAAATACTTATTTTCCACCATAATTTGCAAATAAATTCTTTAAAAATCAGACAATGTGATTTTCTGGATTTTTTTCTCATTTTGTCTCTCATAGTTGAGGTATACCTGTGATGAAAATTGGAGACCTCTCTCATCTTTTAACTGGGAGAACTTGCATATTTGGTGGCTGACTAAATACTTTTTTGTCCCACTGTAGTTCTCTATCTTGGAAGCCCCTCGCTCCTGCTGATGAAGATCCATATGGACCTTGATGTGCACTCAGAGCCTGTGAACATGACTCTTCACTGCTGGTGATATAAACTCGTTTGCTAAAACGATTTAGGACTTACAGTTGTGGTATAACCAACCAGACCACATGTTAAACTATAGTGAAGTTACTGCTACATGGTTTGTATTTTTATCTGGTTTCATCCAAATGACGATGGGTTTCCCTTTTCAGTCTGGCTCCTCTCAAGGTTTCTTCCTCATGTCAACTGAGGGAGGTTTTCTTTGCCACTGTTGCTGCGGGCTTGTTCATTAAGGATGTGTAGGGATTGTAAAAAGCGCTATACAAATAAAACTGAATTGAACTGAGTTGCTGCTGTTTTATTATTTCCAATAATACATTTCTGAGAAATCCTTTAAATGTTTACCTCGGCATTTCAATGTTGTCTTTAAAACTCACCTTTCTGAAACAAGGTGTTGTGTAAAAAACAGTTAACGGATGTTTACATGCTTAATTTTTGTATTATTGAATATTGCGAGCATATTTATGAGTTATTTATGGGTACGATTCTCTGCCTTTGTTTTATGTTTGTGTTATGTTTGTTTTATGTTTGTGTTATGTTTATGATTCTCTGCCTTTGTTTTATGTTTGTTACTTTATATTATTTTATTTAAATGTCACAGTCCAACAGAGTTGCTGATGACAATTTCATGGTAAAGCTTACCTCAACACCAAGATGTCTTATCTTCCACAACTGGAATATGTGGAGGAAACCCATGCAAGCACAGGGAGACCATGCTAACTCCACACAGAAACGCCAGACTCCGGGACTCAAACCCAGGACCTTTTTGCTGTGAGATGGACATGCTAACCACAACTCCACCGTAATGCCATGTCTCATTCAAACAGTTCTATTTTAAACCCGCTGGACCCTGGGGTTGGAAGAACCATGTGGATCTAATAAATTACTTCAACTGTCATCTCTACTACAGACTCGTGGTCCAAATTTATGGAGCAGAATTTTGGCTTCATTTCTGGATCAAGGAAGCTCCATGTTTGTACAGTCAATGAGTAAAACCATCAGAATTGCACTATAATAGGATCTGAGAAGCAATTCAGACTAACCCCAAACACAGATGATTCCCAGAAGTTTCACCTGAGTTTGTAAGATGATTATAAATATACAACACACAAAAACATTTATAAATGATTCAGTTGACTGGCTTTATTAGTCGATTACAGGGAAGTGTCTAATATTAATAGGACTTTATTACAGTTAAGTGGGAAGTGATTTTATATAACGCATTACCAGATATTGCATCTAACATCCTGTCCATACATTACACAAAGTATATACATATTAGATATCAGATAATATACTGTTTGTTTCATTTGTAGCTATTTTTTTCTGTCAGACCTGTTATAGTTACAAAGAGAACTGAATGTTAAACTGAGCAAAGAGTTGAACAGAGAAGGGATTTCGCTAATAAATCCATCAAACCTTAATGAAGTGTTTCAAAAAATATTAGGCTTCTGGACATACCACAAAGGAGAAAGTATGCAAAGTTAAATCAGGATTGGCAAAGTTTTTGTTGGGATATTGATTAGAGATGAACGAAGAAACATACAAGACCTGAAAACCTGGATCTATTTTCAGTCAACCTTTTTTTTTGTGCTTATCTGAGGTTGGGTCACAGAGACAACCGGTCTAGAAGATAAACCCAGGCATCCCTCTCCTCAATGACTCTCTCTAGCTCCTCCTGTGGGATCCCTAGGCATTTGCAGACCAATTGCAACCCAGTTCTGGGTCTGCCCCAGGGCCTCCTCCCAGTTGGATGTGCCCGGAACACCTCTAAGGCGAGGCGACCAGGAAGCATTTTAATCAGATGCCCGAACCACCTCGACTGACTCCTTTCGATGCGGAGAAGCATCAAAACCGAGCTTCTCAAAGGCTGAGCCCAGACACCCTCTGAAGGAAACTGATTTTGGCCATTTGTATCCATTAATATCTCATTCTTTCCATCATTACCCAAATATCCTGACCGTTGGTGAGGGTTGAAACATAGATGGACTGGTAAATCAAAAGCTTTGCCTTTAGGCTCAGCTCCTTCTATATCATAGCACACCGGTGCAGAGCCCTCATTACTGCTAACGCAGCACCACTTTGCCTGTCCATCTCCTGCTCCATTCTACCATCACTCATGAACAAGATCCCAAGGTACTTGAATTTGGATTTATTTCATGGAATGCCAATTGAAGAAAACATAAGAAAATGGAATAAAATCAATTTCTGCCAAATCATTAAGGAAAATTATATCCAACTAATATATAACTAATGTTAATACTACTTCTGGAAGCTTGATACCACTAATGTTTCTTCATATAATGACTTATTAAAGTGATGAATCCGAATGCATCATTTAAAGAAATCATAGTTTTGATTCTATTATGTTTAAATTTAATTTAACATGATGCTAATCAGTGCACTTGAATTTCCTACTACTGATCCCTCATTTTATTCCAAAAAAAAAAATAGGCATGTCATTAAATATGTGTATGTAAACTACTGTAATGATTATAGGTGTGTGTGTGTGTGTGTGTGTGTACAGAGAGTGTCAAGTACATCAAACATCAAGTAGTCATTACACCTCTGCTTTGGAGACATGCTAGAGCCAGTTTGGGAAATAGCACTCGCTGGAAAATATGTGCGTGTGTGTGTGTGTGTGTGTGTGTGTGTGTGTTGGGGGGGGGGGGGGGGGTTTGGGGTTGGTGGTTTGGGGGGGGTACAGTGTGTAAGATTTTGCAGCATCTAGTGCTGAGATTACAGACTGCAGATTGCAACCAACTGAAATTTCATCCTTGACCTCTTCCCTTTATAGCCTGTGTGGTTCTGGGATATCGTAGAAACATGGCGGTGCGAGATGGCGGCCTTTTTTGAGAGTGGACCCGCTTCACGTGTAGATATAAACAGTGCATTCTAAGGTTTGGAAAACTCAGTGATGGTTTTTTAAGGATTATGGATTAATGTGCGCTCATATGATACCGATCATAAACCGATAATGAGCCAATAATATTCCGACGTTAGTTCAGCCAATTAGTTTGTAGTTTGTAGTTAGTTTTGTTCCGATATGTACCAGTGTTCTCCGACTGTTACCTGATGTGACTTGGGTGGTTTTTTTCCAATGTTTCATCCGATGTTATTACGATCTATGACCAATGTCACCTCTATTTGTACGAATGTTGTTCCAATGTACAGAAGCCCTAAACAGACCTGCATTCATTTCTTTCTCCTGTGTTTTTTAAAATAACAGGATAATTATGTTGTTTTCACATGATGACATGATAATTTTCTCAAGAACCCTTTTGTTTTTCCGTGATAATGACATAATTAATATGAGACTAGAGATAACAAAATCTAGTGTAGATTAGAAAAATAGGTAACATCATGTCAGAGGAGCAGGTGTATAGACCACTGCATCACATTTCTGTTTCATCAAGTCCTGCCACAGGTCGAAATAACTTTATGCCTTGCTTTAAATAACTCGGGATCACAGGAAACAAGTGAAATAACTCATTATTTCTAGAAAACAACATGATTATCCTTTTATCTCAAGAAAACAAAGAGAAAAAATGTATGGATGGATGGGCGCTTGGGGCTTCCATACTGACGAGTCTCCAATATTGTATAGAAAAACGCACCAATTTACTAGAAATATGACTAGAAGCCGACTCTGGGCGTGGACGGGGGACACATGACCAGAATGTCTAAAATGTTTTTAAATTTTACACTAATGTTACCCTGATCAATACCAATGTGTACCAGTGTTACTCCACTTCTTTCCTGTGTTTTCCTGATATATCCCGAAAACCAAAAAAAACACTACTTTTTTTTTTTGTTTAATTTTTTTCAAATATTTATAATATCTTTCTGAAAGTTTTCTCTGAAATTCTACAATGTCCTCCAATGTTCTCTGATTTCCTCCACTGTAACACTGGAATATTATCGGGGCAAATCGGGATCATGATCAGTATCCTGTAAGCGCCCCTTCCATGAAAACTTATTGAATGATGATATTCTTAATTTCCTGTTAACAGATCCTCCAAAACGTTACACACTGTAGCTTTAAGATAGGGGAGATAACACATTCCTATCTAGAATGTCTTATGCAGAGTCCATGATTTTCTTCAACCAGGGAAGGAAGCGAGACACCTTCTGAAAGACGTAACCATTGCTGCAGTCTATGCCTTGGGACTGGCTCACCACACCGGTGAGAAAGAAGACGCCCCGGTACAAGGTGAGGACAGGACTGCCAGGGCCAAAGCTGCAATCTGCTGTAGGACTCGGCAGGGTGCATGCCATCTTGTTGGTAACCTGAAATCCAGAGCATTCAACATTTTAGCCTCCATTTATTACCTTAATCCAATAAATTGTTACTAAATGAAGCGGTTTCTTTACCTGGTCCGAGTGACGCTCCATACAAGTTTGCAGTTTGCTGTACGACAGGTGATTCAGCCTGAGGTTTCCCTGAAACTCAGCTGCATCTTTCCACCCAGTAACCATGCCCATGTACTCGCCTGACATCAGAACACTCTCTGCAAAATCTCTCTCGGGCAGGCAGGCTGCCATGACGGTCTTCTTAAACCTGATCTTATCCCTCAATTCTATCAAAGCGAGGTCATTTTCTGGTTTTCCTTCCAGGTAAAGTGGATGAACGTGCATATCCTTTACATACACAGTCTGTTCACCAATCCCACTGGATGCCGTCCTCTTACCTGTGTACACAAGCACGTGTTACCTCCGTTTAACATTCAATCAATTCAAATGTATGAATTCATGTAGAGTTAAAGTACGGGGAGGTCAGGGAGTGCTCCACTTTCCATCTCAGTACTTTCACTTATTTCAAAAATAATCTTTTTTTAAATAGTGCATAAATAAATAAACTTGATAATTCCAGTTCCTGTGTGGGACTTAATAGAACAGTTAAGTAAAACATGTTAATGAAATTTAGACAACTGTCACAATATAGTCATTAAAACTTTGGGACTTTGGAATTAAGCTAAAAAAACTAAGCATTTCACTACATATTGTACTGTGTATAATTTGTATGTGACAGATAAATTTGAATTTGAATTTGAATTCTCTGTGGCCTGCATGAGCAAATCATCACACACTCACCACCAAAGACTATTAAAGGCTCAAAAACACAATTATGGGGGCAACTGTGTAGAAGTGATGTGGGGTAAATTAACATGACGCAACAATTTTAGAACTAAAGATGGACTTATAGTGAGCAAGGTAGCATTGCAACACAGCATGGATAAAGTAGGCCCTATATGGGTAACGGTTTTAATTACCCATGTGCTCATCTTACAGTGCTGGGCTCATGATCCTTGTTAGACCGCCAGCGCTAATACCCTGGGCAAGGTCTTAACCACAAGTGTGCTTCTGTGCACCCAGCAGTATAAATAGGTACCAGTAAAAATCCTGGGAAGGTAACCTGTGATGGAATAGCGTCCCATCCAGAAGGAGTTGAACTCCTAGTTGCTTCATGCTAAGGAAACCGAGGATATGCTTCGGCCTGATGATCCAGTAGGCTCAGGTGTACAAAGTCCAACATATGGTATATAGTATGTGGATGTGACCAAATCGGCAAAAAATCTTTCTCAATTGAAGGATTTACAAGATGGCTGGGGTTTGACCTTTCAAGGTCACTCAAGGGCAAAGGTAATCCTCTCATTTTAAAGACCGTATATGGATTCCTATTCATGTTCTACAGTAACGATGTGTCTATCGGCACTCGTTTCGACATTATTTCACCTCTCAAGGTCACTCAAGGCCAAAGCAGATTATGCCATTTGCATGTAGATGGTTTCCTGTCTGTCCATCACTACATCTTTCTGTCTATGTCACGTAGGTTCTGATATATTTATAAGCAATTTCAATTTTAACATGGCACAGTGGTGTAGTGTTTAGCACGTTTGCCTCACAGCAAGAAGGTTCTGGGTTCGAGCAGCACCTTCTCTTCCTCCAACTTCATGGCTGAGGTGACTCTGAGCAAGATATCTAACCCCCATCTACCACCCTGGGCGTTGCAATGTGTGGTAGCCTACTGCTCTGAGTGTGTGTGCTCACTGTTTACGCGTGTGTGTGCTCACTTTGAATGGGTTAAATATGTTAAATGCTAAATTGCTAAACTGCTAAATTTCCCTTGCACGAATAATACAGTATATTAAAATCAAAACAAACAAATAAATAAATAAAAAAGGTACCGAAGAGAGTGGCCGGTTCTGGGGGTAATCAACTAACAATGCGCAAATTAGTGATAGTGGATGGAATCCATTAATTTTAATAATGACCACCACAGTCTATGAGGTAAAGGGTAAATTAGAATAGGATCACAAACAGACACAGAATAAAGTTCCTTGGAATGATATGTTGGAATAAGATCTTCCTCTGACATTCCACAAAAAAATAAGTTAGAATTAACATAACATGAACTAACATTATTTTGTTACTATTTGAGTATGTTCAGTTTTACTAACGCACATTACTCACCCAGAGTCACCTGGAAGTTGGTATGTTTGTATACACACTGTGCAGTGGTCAATACAAACTTTTCTTGAATGATGACACCGCTACAGAACCCATTCGATCCACTGGTACGCAGCAGGGCCTTAGAATAGGACAGAGATACAATTAAACAAAAAAAAAGGTTATTAATGCTATTAGTGCGCATGTTGTGATATTTTTGTACCTGCCAGGGACACTCTTCAGTACTGCAGTCCAGTCCTTCATAGCCTGAACGGATGTTACTGGACTGCCGGTGGTCCCACTGAATCAAACTGCTTATCTTCCCACATGGGAAAGACGCTAAGAAAAAAAAAATAAAACACACTGTTTAAAATAGGAATGTAGTGCTTATTATTATTATTTTTTTATTATTATTATTATTATTATTATTATCATTATTATTCTTATCATTATAATTATTATTATTATCGTTATTATTATTATCATAATTATTATTATTATTATTTTTATTATTATTAATATTATCATTATTATTGGTATTATTATTTTTATTGTTATTATTATCATTATTATTATTATTTTTATTATTATCTTTATTATTATTATTATTATCATTATTATTGTTATTATTATTATTATTGTTAATATTATTATCAGAATTATTATTATTATTATTATCTTTTTATTATTATTATTATTATTATCAATATTATTATTATTTTTATTGATATTATTATTATTATATATTTTTAATTAATATTATTATTATTATCATTATTATTATTATTATTATTATTATTATTATTATTTTTATCATTATTATCATTATTATTATTATTATTATTATTATTATTATAATTCATATAAGATTTTAAATACATGCTATTGACAGCAAAATGATGGTGCAGTGGTTAGCACGTCCGCCTCACAGCATAAAGGTCCTGGGTTTGATTCCCAGGCCCAGGCATTTTTCTGTGTGGAGTTTGTATGTTCTCGCTGTGCGTGCCTGGGTTTCCACTCGGTACTCCAGTTTCCTCCCACAGTCCCAAGACATGCACATTAGGCTAACTGTCTGGTAAAACTGTCTGTCCCTAGGTGTAAGTGTGATTGTGAATGGTTGTGTGTGTGTTGGGCCTGCGATCCAGCCTCCCCCATGGGCCTAGTAGGATTAAGCAGTTTGGCTAGTGAGTGAGTGAGGGTGAGTAGTGCGAGTTGCATTTTCTGGAGATTAGGAACGGTTCTTACCATCAGGTACACATTTCTCTTTGTCCTGTAGCTTCCATCCCCAAGCACAGGAACACTCATACGACAGGTAGCCAGGCTTGCAGAACTGACTACAGCCTTTGGTCTTATCAATGACACAAATGGTGTTGTCTGTAGGAGAAATAAATAATCATCATAAATACTTGAATGAATAATAGAATGAATAATAAACAATGAATAAATGGAGTGGAAACTGAAAATCACAATTAAAAGGATAATAATGACGCCTGTTGTGTTTTCATTTACAGCTGTGAAAAACGGGAACTGTGTACAAATCTATATTTTTTATTTTTTACCTGTTTCACAGTGCACTCCGGAAAATCCTGATTTGCATATGCAATCATAGCTGCCAACGCTGTCCGAACACATAGCTCCGTTTTTACATGGATTGTTTGCACACTGATCTCCATCTGTGAGGAGAAAAATAAATTAATTAATTAAAGGAGCAGTGTAAAGTTTTTAAACCATTACACCATTAAAACATCAGACACCATGCAAAAGCGGGGTACACTCCGAAGAGCTGACCAGACCATCGCAGGGCAACACACCCTCACATCCATTCACACACAAGAACTCACACCGAGGGGCAATTTGGAACAGCTAGTTAGCTTAATATGCATGTCTTTGGACTATGTGAGGAAACCGGAGTACCTGGAGGAAAGCCATGCAAGCATAGGGAGGACATGCAAACTCCACACAGAACGCCTCATATATATATATATATAGGGTGGCACGGTGGCGCAGTGGTTAGCATGTCCGCCTCACAGCAAGAAGGCCTGGGTTCAATTCCCAGCTCGGGTATTTCTGTGTGGAGTTTGCATGTTCTCCCCGTGCTTGCGTGGGTTTCCTCCGGGTACTCCAGTTTCCTCCCACAATCCAAAAACATGTGCAGTAGGCTAACTGGCTGTTCCAAATCACCCCTAGGTGTGAGTGTGAATGGTAGTGTGAGTGTTGGCCCTGCGATGGCCTGGCAAGCTGTCCAGGGTGTACCCCGCCCTTGCCCAGAGTCGGCTGAGATGGGTGCCAGCCTCTCCGCAACCCTAATTAGGATTAAGAGGCTTAGAAAATGAATGAATGATATACAGAAATATATAGAGAGAGTTAATGGTGCTGTAAATGCTACACCCCTGATATGAAAGTACGCGAGGTGGGTATAAGTATGCAGCAGGACCAGGGTAGATAACATTAGTGGTACATTTTTTGCTGCATAAATTTTTAAAAAGGCCCTGCTCTCATTCTTACTCATTTTGCCGAGCCGATTATTAGTGGGGAGGCTGGATCCTACAATGGGCAAAGGCGGGGTACCACCGAGAACAGCTTCCAGACCATTGCAGGGTCAACACACACACATAAACAGTCATATTCACACTTAAGAGCAATCTGGAATACCAGTTAGCTTAACGTGCATGTCTTTGGACTATGGGAGAAAACCGGAGTACACAGAGGAAACCCACTACAGTGCGGGGAAAACATGCCAACTCCACACAGAAACACCCGAGCACATGATTTCAACTTAGGACCCTCTTGCTGTGAGGCGGATGTGCTAACCACTACACCAACGCACCGTGCTGCCCGAAAAGCCCTAATTCAAATAAAACATCCCCTTTTACGAGTAACATAAATTATTGCCCTGAAAATTTGTGAAGTTTGTTTTAGTTTCAGTCAATAATCAAAAGAAAACATGCATCCAGTTGTTTTGGCACACAAACCAAGTACGCTCGACAGTTCTAGGCAACATCATTCAGATTTATGCCACAAAACCCCAATGGACTCCTACTGTTTAGTCTCATATTAAAACCCATGATGATATTTAACATGGCATAAGTCATAAACACAGCGGAGTAGCACAATGTCGTAATGTTTTCCACCCAAATGAATTTTAAGTTCCTAGGCTCGGGTGTTTCTGTGTGGGGTTTGCATGTTCCCCTCTTGCGTGCATGGGTTTTCTTCCAGGTACTCCGGGTTCATCCCACAGTCCAAAGCACATTAGGTTAATTGGCTGTTCCAGATTGTCCCTGGATGTGAGTGTAAGTGTTGTGTGTGTTGGCCCTGTGATGGTCTGTCGAACTGTTGGTCTGTTGGAACTAATGGTCTGTTGCCTGCCTTTTCCCAGTATCGGATGAGATGAGATGAGATGAGATGAGATGAGAAGGCTCTCCATGACCCTAGTACTAGTACATTGTTGTTCTTAGGAAAACTAGTGGTGCACTAGACAAGGCCAAAATGGTACAAAGTAATATAAAACAAAAGAAGGAACAAGTTTCTACTATTTCAACCCTGAGGGTCTCTTCAGCTATCAGGGTGGGGCAGCGGCTGTGGCTCGTGGGAAAAATCACCGCTAAAATGTTTTGGGTTTAATTAACTTCCATTACATGCAAGCAACATTTGCATTCATGTAGCACCAGTGCATAATTAGATGCACACGCACTGAGAATTGATTAATCTGTTGTATTAAATTGAGAAAGAAGTTTACAATTTTTGCATAACAAATTACCAAACACATGCAATAACAAACCAACTTTTTAATTGTTTAGTTTCATATTATAATAAATATATAACATGCAGGCAGCACTACTTACCTATGTACACTGACCAGAAGATATCCTGTAATAAAACAAAAATAAAGTCAAGATTGTCAAAGCAGCCTGGGACAATACCCTTTCCTACCAGCAGAGGTCAGGGTCCCCAGAGTTCTACCACTGAGCACTATATAGAACTGAAGTTCTGATGGGCCCAATAAGTTGAAGCCAGTGTCGGCCACATTTGGGCTCCCAATCAGCTGTCAGTTCATTTATGATGGGTTTACACTGGGATCAACATCATCACGATTTCACCAAGTTCCCTCAAGATCGTCATGATTTGATCCCACGTTTGAATTATGGAATATATTTATTTGTCCTGGGAAAAAGAGACTAAATGGTTTCACGCGCACTTGTAACATCTCTTTGTGTAATACTTCCCTGTGAAAGAATCTCCCACAGCTCAAAACTTAATTTCCTTGTTTATTGTTGCTGCCACACGCTGCACACACTTTACTGTCACTTTCACTCTTAATTCTATATGTGCTGTTATTTTTGGCTCCTTCAACAATGCAAACTTCCCCACTGTGCAACAAATAAGGGGTTATCGAATCTAATCTATTCTAATCCATTTAAAGCAAACGTAATATAATCTAATCTAATTAAATCTAATCTAACCCAATTAAATTTATTCTTAACAAATCGAATCTGATCCAATTAAATCTCTTCATTTAATCATTCATTTTCTGAAGCGCTTAATCCTAATTAGTGTCGCAGGGAGGCTGGCGCCCATCTCAGCCGACTCTGGACGAGGGCAGAGTACACCCTGGACAGCTCGCCAGGCCATCACAGGACAGAAACCCGCTGACGGCTATGCAGCCTCCTTTTGATGAACATCAGCAATGGTTCTTTTATATGCCTCTCACTACAGACAGTAAGAGACATGGCCGGCGTTTGATAACCCAGTTAGCTGCACTGGGGGCCAATTAAATCTAATTAAATCTAATCAAGTCTAATCTAGGCCGTTGAGTCCCCATGTAGGCCCAGGTACCAAATGCATGGCCCGCCACTGATATATATATATATATATATATATATAAACAATACACGTGCAATTTTAGCTTGGTTTAGATATTTAGATTCTATGCATCAGTTAAATAAAGACAATCATATAGTCAGATGGTTAGACACTCACAGTGCGATAAGTATCCTGAAACACCTCTCTTGCTTCTTCATAACTGCACACTTCCTCCAGACACTCCCGCTCCAGGTTGGATGGGAGTGTATTCTCCTCATTTCCTTCATTCGCTCTCTTCTGACGACTTATGACCTCACTGGCCTCCTTCTGGTCCAGGAACACTGGGACTGAGAGAACAGGGTGTGAGTTTTTAATTCTGCATCTGAAGCTCCAGGATCTCGATTGTTCATTTTAATTTTCTGAACCGCTGAAAGCTAATTAGTGTCGCGGGGAAGCTGGCGCCCATCTCAGCCGACTCTGGGCAAGGGCAGAGTACACCCTGGACAGCTCACCAGGCCATCGCAGGGCAGAAACACGCTGACAGCAATGCAGTCTACTCTTTACGAAAGTCAGCAATGGTTCTTTTACATGCTTCTCACCACAGACAGTGAGAGACATGGCCTTTGATAACCCAATTAGTTGCACTGGGGACACAGCATTGACAACCTGGTGACAGCGGGGCCTGAACCCCCGACCTTGGGATCAGTAATCCAGCACCGTACCACTAGGCCAGCACTGCCCCTGGATTTCGAGTAATGCATTAAAATCCAATTATTATAGAACAATTACTATAGAATTGAGAATCGTTTTAGTATTTACTACACATTAACATACAAAAAGCAAACTAAAGATTTTTTTAATTATTGATTCAAGCTTTATCCAGAGTTTGCTGGATAGATAATGTCTGCTACTCCACACTTCACAGAAACGGAGCAATCTAATAGGTCTGCTATCTATGGATTTAATGTATACTACAAGGAAATTATTCAATCTGATTGGCCTACTATCTTTGGATCATAAATCATTATTCCGAGTGGATAATGTTTAAATCAAAATGACACTAACAGTTTGTCACGGGTACTCAAGCAGGCAGCATCATCATGATCTTGCATCTAAATGTAAAAATAAACCATAAACTCTCGTTCCGGTTGATTTTTTTTTATGTTTCCCATATTACATACCAAAACACATATAGGGAGCACTGTTTCCTTTTGATTCCAAAGCACAAGGGTGAACAGAACAGCTGGCTGAAAGCATGGGGCTAACTGGCTAACTGACCTGCCTCAGTGTTGTGCTTAAAATTTGTAATTATCACCATCTTCTTCTTCATCTTCTTCTTCTTCTTCTTCTTCTTCCGCTTAATCCTAGGTCAGGTCGCAGATGAGGTCCAGAGGTCCCCCTCCCTAGCCACTTCCTCCAGCTTTTCCGGGGAAATGCAGAGGCGTTCCCAAATCAGCTAAGAAACATAATACCTCCACCGTGTTCTGGGTCGACCCCGGGGTCTCTTTCCGGTTTGACATGCGCAAAACACAACACCAGGGAAGCGTTCAGGAAGCATTCTAATCAGATGCCCATGTCACCTCAACTGGCTCCTCTCAACGTGGAGGAGCAGCGGTTCTACTTCGAGCTCCTCCTGGATGACCGCACTTCTCTAAAGGATAGTCCTGCCACCCTGCGATGGAAGCTCATTTCAGCCGCTTGTATTCGCAATCTTGCTCTTTCGGCCACTACCCAAAGGTTGCACCCATGACAGGCACCGATGACCTTCCGGCCACAGCTCTGGGCTGCTGCCTTTATAATAGAGACATGGAACATGGCCCATTCGGACTCTGTGTCCCCAGCCTCCTTGGGTTGTGGTTGTAGTTCTGCAGGAGGTGTGAATTTAAGTCCCTTCTAACAGGAGACTCCGCCAAATGTTTCCAGGAGACCCTGACTACACACTTGGGTCTCCCAGGTCTGAAGGGCAGCTAATCCCCTGCCATCTGAGCCAGCTCACCACCAGGTGTTGATAGGTTCACCCAAGTGTACAGAACATGTGACCGCAAGTCCGATGTCACAACTACAAAGTAGATCAGCGAACTGCGGCCTTGGGACTCCTGGTGCCAAGTGCACTTATGGACACCCTTATTTATGAACATAGTGTTTGTGATGGACAAACTGTGATGAGCACAGAAGTCCAACAATGAAACACTATTTGGGTTCAGATCAGAGAGGCCATATCTACCAGTCACACCCTTCCAGGTCACATTGTCATTGCCCATATGGGCATTGAAGTCTCCCAGGATGACGAAGTCTCCCCCAGGGGGAGCACCATCTAGCACACCCTCTAGGGTCTCCAAAAAGGGTGGGTACTGTCATTTGGTATATAAGCACAGTCAGGACCCATCCCCCCACCTAGAGGCAGAAAGAGGCTACCCTTTCATCAACCAGGAGAACCCCAACATGTGGGCACCGAGACAGGGGGCAACAAGGATGCCCATACCGGCTCGCCGCCTCTCCCTATGAGCAACTCCAGAATGAAACAAGGTCCAGCTCCTCTCGAAATGGGTGCTTCCAGAGTCCAAGCTATGTGTCGAGGTGAGCCCGACTATATCTAGTCAGTATCTCTCAATCTCGCGCACTAGGTCAAGCTCCTTCCCCACCAGATAGGTGGCATTCCATGTCCCAAAAGCCAGAGTCAGTAGCCGAGGATCGGTCCGGCAGAAACCATGCCTTCAGCTGCCACCCAGCTCACGCTGCACCTGACCCCCATGGTGGGCCCATGGGAGGGTGGACCCATGTCTCCTCTTCGGGCTGGGCTCGGCCGGGCTTCATGGGCAGAAGCCAAACCACAAGGCACTTGCCATCAAGCCCCTCCCCTAGGCCTAGCTCTGGTAACCCACGTCCAGGTAAGGGAAACTGACTCCTTGTATTTGTTTCTCTCATAGGGGTCTTCTGAACCGCACTTAGTCTTGAACTTCACCTAGGACCTGCTTGCCTTGGGTAACCCTACCAGGGGCATAATGCCCCCAACAACATAGCTCCCAGGTTGATAAGGACACGCAAACCACTCCACTACGATAAGGTGGCAATTCAAGGAGGGGAAATGTGTAATTATAAACTATAAAAAGCTCTATAATGTTTTACTTTGTTGTCTTGTATTTACAGTAAAATGTACTTAAACAGATTTACGTTCATTTCATTACTGTACATTTGTTTCTGAACAGTCGGTATTAGCAAAAACAGAGCTATTAGCCTAGCTGTATGTGGTGTATAGAGCCTTCACCCAGAGTCGTCTGCAGCTTCACCGAAACGCTAAAGTGGGAAAACCGCGCATCATCGGATGGCATGGAGATTTTAAGGGGGCAAGGAGTTGACGTCACTTGTCTCTCAGTTGTGATTAAAATATGCATCGGGTGTTGGGGTGCCATGTTGGCCAGTACTACTTCTATGTCTGGGGCAGGGGCATTCGAGACTCCCTCATCTTCTTCTGACAGTGTCCGTTATAGCAAAGTGTTTCCCGAGTGGTCACCGTATTGCTTCTCAGGATCATGGTTTATTATAAATTAATACATTAGCTTAGTAATAAGCTACCTCAAACAACACGATTCCTTTTTTTGTCTTGAAATGTTTGATTTAATGCAAAACATCTATATTAATACATAGAAAGCCAAAAGAACCTGATTCAGTTGAATACAAAAACTGGCTGACCCCCTGCTGCAGTTCTGCAAAAATGTAGGCAGCTCTACACCAAAATGCCACTCAATACACCCAAGGCTATTTTTGAATATTGGCAACCCAAGTTCCCGAATGCTTAAGTTGTTTTTCAGACAGAGAAATTTTGCAGAACAGAGTTTCTATGCAGAAAAGAGTGTTTGAAATGGATGCGTCTTTCACACCAAACTGAAACAGCACGTAAGTTTAGAGGAATTTTTTTTAAATAGATTTTTTTAATGGATTTTATCTCTCTAGGACGATGTAGAGTGAAGTAAATAATTAAAGCAATAAAATGCCGTACCTTCACTTTTGTCGAGCCCGGCTGTAACATAACCGAACAGCAGGGTCAGGGAAAGTGCTGTATACATCCACGCCATGGTAGCGTCTGAATCTGCAGCGAGTCCTGCGGCTCCTCCTGTAACGTTAAACATTCACGCCAAATAGGAGTTTACTTTAGTTTGACCTTTAATCATCACAATATTGATCCTTAAAGCATTTCACCATAGTCTCTTCAAAACAGCTTCTTTTTCTGAGCTTGTTATTAACCCTGGACGACACTCCAGGTTTTATAGCAGCACTGACATA
Source organism: Neosilurus mollespiculum (assembly GCA_030014195.1). Taxonomy (NCBI): domain Eukaryota; kingdom Metazoa; phylum Chordata; class Actinopteri; order Siluriformes; family Plotosidae; genus Neosilurus; species Neosilurus mollespiculum. Next base: position 26,185,732 of record JAQMYF010000007.1, read on the forward strand.
AATAGTTTTAAAATCATCACTGTTTACATCATCTCAACAAATGGACTGAAGAAGTCTTCTCCTGCAACACATTAATAAATATTTTAATTATTTATTTCAAAATAATAAATGGATTGACTATATTCCTATTATAACATTCGAATAATTTAATTTATGATGTAACAATTGGGCAGCACAGTGGCCCAGTAGCTAACACTGTTGCCTTACAACATCACATCATTTACTTCCTGTGCTTGTGCGGGTTTTCTCTGGGAACACAGGTAACCTCACACAGTCTAAAGACCTGCACTGGCTACATAGATGCGACTACAAACTGTCCATCAGGCCTTTATGACACATTCATAAGTATTCCATAACTGTTTTATAATATATTATAATTTTGAGCTTTCTGTGCTAAAATTTAATATCAGCAGAGCTCCTGAGCACAGCCCCAAAGGTTTGCAATATAACTTTGATAGTTGCCCTATGTTCATTCCCCATCGCTGACCTGATGTTGACTGGCTGTAATATACTGCTTGTGCAATAACCAAACTGAAACCCAAAATATACAGGGTTCTACAACACCACTTAGACACCGTTCAGATGCAACACAACGCCAAACATTAATGTCAACAAGGAACATGAACCTGTTACAAGGCTAATTAAACTAACAGGTAATACAAATGAAAGCGGAAATCAACTAGTGAAAAGAGGTGGAATAAAAACCCAGAGGGGTGAAGATTGTTTGTGAGTGTCTGTGACCACAACTCAAAAACTAATGAACAGATTTCCATAAAATTTTAACCAAATGTGGGTCTTGGGCAAACAAAGAACTAATTTTGGGTGTGATCTGATCCAGGAGGGTTTTTAAATCATTTTTAACTTTGTGTGATAGGGAAAGAAGGCGGAAGTCACCCAGAATGTGCCAGGAGAAAAAAATACAAAGCTCAAAAATTATTTTGGAACAGGCCAGAAGGGGGCACCGTAATTCTACATTATCTGCCACGATAACCCTATAAAGACGAGCGTGCACTACCTTGGTGTAGGTCTGAACACTCTGAGTGCATTTCTATTCTTTTTATTTGTAGCACTTTCAGAATCAGAATGTAAGGTATATTCAGCACTTATGGATACATCAGTATAAGTGGACATTTCTGTTATTTAATATGCACTATATGTGCTTCTAAAGTATGTAAAGCTGTATTGTGCCAGAGGTTTAAGAGTTTATTAGAAATTAACCCATTGCAGTTAAAGTATTGGAGAAGGATACAATAATATTCTGAAGAATTTCAGAAGATTTCTCGCCGCACTTATTCACTCACATGCCAGAACACCTAATCCTACAGGGAGGTTGGAGCCTGGTACACCCTGAACAGCTCGCCAGACCATTACAGGGCCAACACACACACACACACACACACACACACACACAACTAGGGGCAATTTGAGACAGCCAATTCCCCACCAGGGAAAACTTCATATAAAAGAAAATGTAGAAATAAGACAGTGTGAAGTGTTTTCCCAGCATGCCATGCATATTAAATTGTATCCAAATGTAATAATATGTAATCGCAAACGCTGCATCATCCATCCTTTTGGAATCTACCCTGATAATTGATGGACACTTTTACACAGGGGTTCATTTAGATCCTTCATGGAGGGAAGTCTACAGTAGATATATTAAAGGTGTTGTTTTCCCAGCATGCCATTAATATTACACTGTACAGTAAGTGCTGCATCACTGGGTGTCAGGGATGGATGATGGATGATAGACACAAACGATGCCTTTGTTGTATCTATACCGCCCTCATGTGGAAGACTGCATGCCTGTCCTTCAGAGATAAACAAAGATGAGTGCACAAAAGGCCTGAATTCATGCTGGGAGAATATGCAGATCACAGAATGCATCATGTTACAGTTATTTTTATTGAATTAATTTATTTATTTTTACTGTTTTGCCAGAATGACACGATTATTAAACAACAAACTGGAATTGGAACAAAATTTATGCTGGAATTGAAATCACTGCAAATGTAAAATTACTATAATAATGTATAATAATAATAATCAAGTTAAAGACTTAAAATGTATCCCAGAATGGCCTGACATGATCTGTAATGTGTCCTATAATTAAATAAATAATAACTTTATTATTACAGGTTTGTGTTTTTGTTTACATTTATATCAAGCATTTACAATAGTAATAATTGTCTAACATATGATTAATTACGCATTATAATACACATGATACTGTCACCCCTGTCACATTACATAACAGCTCAATAATAAGGCTTATTGGATAGTGCACTTACCCTTACAGCACAGTTAATCCGCTTTCTACACGATTCCTTTCAACAATTCCTAATTTATCCACTCAGTTTATCCAGGTTGTTCTTCGGAGTGACTGATACACCGGATGGATCTCTTATATAACACTGTCCTGTTTAACAGGCACGGTTTTAAATCCTCGTTTCAGTCCATGCAAGGCGTGTTTATCATCATCCGGATTACTGTAATACTCCTTTATGACACTAGAGGGAGCTCTCCAACTCCTCACTTCCCAACACTGAGTAATTGTACAGTAGAAGAGGAAGTGATTATAGTAGCATTAAAAAAATCCCTTTGAGATAAATATTGCTCATTTCTTTAACCCTTTCAAACATTTATAAATAATAAATACCCAGATTACATAGCTTGCAAAGTTCTCACTTTTTTCCTAAATACAGTACATATAAAAACATTTATACCAATTTTTTTTTATTTATATATATATATATATATAATTTTTGAAAAATTATAAGAATTATTTTTATAAATCTTTTTTCAAATATACATTTTTATAAAACTAAGCATTTCACTACATGTTGTACTGTGTATGATTTTGTATGTGACAAATAAAATCTGAATTTGAAAAATAAATTAAATTTTTTTTTTTTTTTAAATTAAAAAAAAAAGTGGCATGTTGGTGTAGTGGGCAGTGGCGGCTTAGTGGTTAAGGCAATGAGTTACTGATCCGAAGGTCAACGGTTCAATCCCCACTGTTGGGCCCTTGAGCAAGGCCTTTAACCCTCAATTGCTATCATAAAAATGATAATTGCAAGTCACTCTGGATAAGAGCATCTGCCGAATGCTGGAAATGTAAAATGTAAATGTAAATGTAGTGGCTAGCATGTCTGCCTCACAGTGAAAAGGTCCTGGGTTCGATTTCCGGGCTCTGTGACGGCATTTCTGTGTGGGGTTTGCATGCTCTCCTCGTGTTTGCGTGGGTTTCCTCTGGGTACTCTGGTTTCCTCCCTCAGTCCAAAGACATGAACATTAGGTGTGAGTGTAAGTGTGGACAGATGTGTGTGTTGGCCCTGCAATGGTCTGGCACGCTGTTCAGGCTGTATCCCTTCGCCCAGTGTTGGCTGAGATAGGCTGCAGCCTCCCCGCTCCACTAATAGGATTAAGCGGTTTGGCAAATGAGTGAGTGATGAGGTGAACGTCCAAGATTGATCTGGTATAAAAGACAGGAAAATAACCGGTCCTTCAACACGCGTGGAATGTGAAGGTGAGCTGGCTGACTGAAAGTGCTGTGATAAAGAGAATGTACTCCTGGCCTTTTAATGAAACCAACTCAGTGTGTTTGGTCAAATCTTGGTTTTGGAGGGTTTGTTTAACGATCACAGGGCATACATAAGAATCTCCATATAAATAACATGGTTTAAATTTATTAAAATGGAATAATTAAAGTAAATCTTTGTAGGGTTTAATGTTGAGTATGTATTATTTTACAGACTGATCAAGAAAGGTGCTGTTTGTTATGAAAAGCTCAGGTGTGATTTCTTTTATTTTTCTTTTGTAGTACTAAAACTCCCAATTTTCCTGTAAAGAACTTTTACTGAGTTTAATTTTATAAGTAAAATTAAAAATTAATGTAAACATCAGACATTTATTTTGATTTAAACCTTTTTGTTAAGTATTCTACACTGATGATGAGAAATTGCATCTCAGGACATTAACAGTTTCATCGCTTTGGTGAAGAATCCTGGGAAGAACACTGTCATGCAACTATTATGCAATTGCCATGTTGCTACTCAGTAAAAAGCTAAATCAATCCCAAACAATGTCTCCACTGAGTCCGGCTGGAGACATTGAGTACAAGTGGACCATGTTCTCTGCCTCCATTGTCAACGCGGCGGCCCGAAGTTGTGGATGCAAGGTCTCTGGTGCCTGTCGTGGCGGCAACCCCCGAACCCGGTGGTGGACACCGGAAGTAAGGGATGCTGTCAGG
>JAQMYF010000007.1:26211372-26223537 GCA_030014195.1 Neosilurus mollespiculum
GTGTGAGAGAGAGAGAGAGAGAGAGAGAGAGAGAGAGAGAGAGAGAGAGAGAGAAAGAATGAGAATCACTCCCTACTGTGCATGTGTTACTAGCCCACTGTGCATGTTTTTTGACTGAAACCCTCCCAAGCATGGGGAGAACATGCAAACTCCACACAGAAACAACAAAACCTGGGAATAGAACCCAGGCCTTCTTGCTGTGAGGCGGACGTGCTGACCACTGCGCCTCTGTGACACCTTGGTTTTATGTTCTTGGTCTGATTTTTTTTTTTTTCATTCAGAATTAATCCAGTGAATTGTATTTATTTTGTTTGTTTTTAGTTTTGGCCAAATTTGAGCTCTCTGTTTAAGTATATTGTTTTGGAGGTTTACCGCCCGGCTTATGGGGGGTTTTATGGTGTGAAAAGCAACATTCTAAAGAGAAAGAGTGGGCAGTGGTGGCTCAGTGGTTAAGGCTCTGGGTTACTGGTCTGAAGGTTGGTGGTTCAAGCTCCAGTACCACCATGGTGCCACTGTTGGGCCCTTAAGCAAGGCCCTTAACCCTGAATTGTTCAGTTGTATAAATGAGATAAAAATGTAAGTTGCTCTGAATAAGGCCGTCAGCCAAATGCCATAAATGTAAAATTGTGAATAGAAATGAGTGTCTGGCTTCCTTCCTGTGTAACTGAGAGTTGATAATATTTAGCCTTGTCTCTATTTCATCCCTTACTGATTATTTGATTTTGTTTATTGTCCCAGGATCGCTGAATACGTTGGGCGTCTGTGTTCTCTTCAGATTTGAGTTTGATCAGAGAATAGGGTCAGTGGTTAGACTCAGAAAGGTCAGGTTCAGGTCTGTTATGCTATAGTCCGCAGTGCTACTTCCAAGAACAGAGCTATAGGTGTAACGTCCCTGTAGTCTACCCTTGACAATCCACAGACCCAGGCTTCGAGACCCAAGGCTGCAGCAGTTCCTGCCTATGTGCATTTATGGACTTGTTATTGTTCTGTGTGGAGGGAATAAGTGCGGAAATAGATGTTATCTCCAGTGATGAAGTCATCACCTTGTGTGTCAAGTCAAGTCCACCCCCAGTCCTAGAACTGATATCTCGACAGATCATAACATGCCCTTGAGTCTGAAATGGACTGATTTCTCTGTCTAGGTCAGAGAAGGTGTCCTCATTGAAGTATGGGGCGGAATTTAAATTACACAGAGCCAGAGATTTTGAACTGTCTGTATGGGTTTTTTCCCCCCAACCCCTTTTTTTCTCCTTTTTTCCAGCTCTTCTGAGTGTAATACCTCTTTTTAACCTGTAGGGCAGCCAATGGGATCATCTCCCATACACCATAGCCACTATCCCACTATCGTGCCAGGGCTTACTCAAGGCAACCCGAGACTACCCGAGCCTCGAGCTGAAAACCTGTTTGTGTTTCTGTTATTGTGCCTGTATCCCAGCCTTTTCCCCTAACTCATAACATGCTGAACAGGGACAGAGAGCAATCCAGTGACTCACAGCGGTTTACCACATTAATGGTGTACTACCATTTACATAAAATGCTCATCACAGCAAACAAGAAGGTGTACCTAGGGGGGTAATCGTTTAAAATGCCCAGCACAGCAAACAAAAACAAGGACTTATGCAACTATTTACATGGAGAGCCCACATATCACTCCGAAGCTAGTCTATGCTAACTGAAGCATTCTCAATCCTATTAGGGTCACAGGGAGGTTGGAGCCTGGGCGAAGATGGGGTACACCCTGAACAGCTTGCCAGACCATCACAGGACAACACACACAATCACACTTACACCTAAGGTCAATTTACAGCAACCAATAGCCTATTGTGCATGTCTTTGGACTGTAGGAGGAAACCAGAGTACCTAGAAGAAACCCACCCGAACACAGGGAGAACATGCAAACTCCACACAGAAACGCCCAAGCCTGGGACTCAAACCTAGGACCTTGCTGTGAGGCGGGCGTGCTAACTACTACACCAGTTACACAGACATTTTATTATTATCATTATTCTTATTTATTAATTTATTATTTGTACATATTTTCTTTTCTTTACAAGTTTCAACATGGCAGCTAAAGCTAGTCCCGGCTCAAACAATTTAGCTTTTTACCAATGTTTAGCTCGAACAATAAATCAGTGGTGAAAACAAACTCACGGACTGAAATAATTTAACCCCGCCTCCTACCCTGGTTCTCTCTCTCTCTCTCTCTCTCTCTCTCTCTCTCTCTCTCTCTCTCTCTCTCTTTTTGCTTTCTCTCTCTCTTTCTTTGGCTTTCTCCCTGGTTCTCTCTCTCTCTCTCTCTCTCTCTCTCTCTCTCTCACTCTCACTCTGGTTCTCACGCTCTCTGTCTCTCCCTCTCTCTCTCTCTCTCTCTCTCATACACACACATGCATACACAAATTTTTTACTCCTTTTCCTATATCTCTTTCTCTCTATATGTCTCTCTTGCTTTCTACCTGTTTCTTTTTCTCTATTACTCACTCTGTCTTTCTCTTTGTGTGTGTCTCTCTCTGTTTCTTTTTCTTTTTATCTCTCTCACTATCTCTTACTCTCTCCTTGTTTCTCTCCATTTCTCTCTCTCTCTCTCTCTCTCTCTCTCTCTCTCTCTCTCTCTCTCTCTCTCTCTCACCCACTCCCATCTGTCTTTCTCCTTGTCCTAAAGCTTTCTTGATCTCAGCACACTTGCAAAAACAAGGCATACGATCGCAGTGTATTCGTCACCATTGGAACAGAGTGAGTTCCTGTAAATGAGCTCTAACTGTAAAAATAAGGCCATTAAAAAGAGTGTTTTATATGAACCTGTGATTTGCAGCTGGAACCACTGGCACAGCCGCAGTTATGCAGAATTAATCCACACTTTCTGACTGATCAGATTCAGCAACCCGGAGATTTTTTATTTTTTTGATCTAGAAGCCGTTGCTCCTATAAATAGTATGCATGAAAATGTTCCGTAAATAAAGATTAGCTTTCCATGGAATACATGGAAGGGTAGGGTCATTTATTGTTAGTTTTATATAAGTGGGGAAATAAATTCTTAACAATAAAAACAAAAGGATGTAAATTTTTTTTTGTTTGTTTTAATGAATTAAATTTGGTTAAGCACCAAGAGGTGTAATGTGAGAATAAATAGAATGATGTGTTTGTTTTAATAAAGGAAACAGCTGGATGCATGATTTGTAGTGATTACTGAATGGACCTCAGAAATATTGTTGGGTGGGGGGCATAATTAGAGCCCTGTATTAGGGCCCTTCTTTAATTTTAATTTTTAAGAATAGCAGCATAATTAGTGCGTATGTACATGTAAACAATACAAAAATTATTTTAACATAAATGAGTGGGGGCTGAACCAATGGTTAGCAGTAATTTTTTCGCGAAAGTGCCATGAACTTGTTGGGCGGGGTTGTCCAGTGCAAGTAACCAAGTAGACCTATTCAGTGAGTGACTTTTTAGGTAATTAAAAAAAATTGTTCAAAAGCAACTATGGCAGCAGTTTCTAGGAAACGGGTGTAAATGGTTACCTATTTAAACCACAGAGGGAGGAGTCTCTTGTGAAGACAGTGAGACGTCACATTCTAGTGACTCTGAGGATGTAAATGTGGGTGACGGTAAATCCGAAATGGTTTATGCAGCTAACGTTTTGCCAACTTGACTTTTCTGTCGTCAGTTGGTTTAGGAACAAAAAAAGAAATGTTTTCTGTGCTTGATGTTCGTGCAGCTCAGCACTGACCGATAATGTGTTATGCTACATGGGTCTGTGATGGAGCCCAGCCAATCCAATGAGTTTGCATTACTTCCGGGCTGGAACAGAACAAGGAGCAAGGACTGATGTTGCCGAAAGGAGCCGCTGATGTCATACCTGATCATTTTAAAGAGCTAGTAACACTAATTCGCCACAAGTACCCTTTAATGTACCACATATCAACCCTTACTCATGAGTGTAACATTTTCAGCATTATCAATATTTAAATTCTGTACAATTTTATACAAATACTACACATATGCAAACTTTATCATCCATTGGAGTTATTGATGTCTTTCTATAAAATCATTCAAAAATCATTTTTAAGCCCTGATGACTTTTTTTATTATTTTCCATTAAGAAGTGAAATGAGCCCTCACCCAGAGTCGGCTGAGATGGGTGCTAGTCTTGACGCGACCCTAATTAGGACCAACGGTTCAGAAAATGAATGAATGAATGAAATAAAATGAAAGTAAGTGCTTCTTGGTTTAAGACTGGGCCTGTGTCTTAGATCATAAGCATAGTTGCTTTGAGGTGTGTGTGTGTGTGTGTGTGTGTGTGTGTGTGTGTGTGTGTGTGTGTGTGTGTGTGTGTGTGTGTGTGTGTGTGTGTTTTTGCCAAACTGAAAGCAGTGTTTCTGAGGGGTTTTTTTTACACTCTTTAGTGGGAGAACAGTTTCCACAGAGACGGCCAGCAGGTTCAGACGTTTAAGTAACCTCATAATGGTTTGTTTTGAACCTGCTGCTTATTATTAATATTTTCATTATGCTGAGAGGATAATTTATCAATGATTTCTAATAACATCCTTCTAAATTTGTATACTGTAGTACTAATAATAATAATAATAATAATAATAATATTAATAATAATTGTAATAATAATAATAATTATTATAATAATAATAGTAATAATAATAATGATTGTAGTAATAATAGTAATAATAATAATGATTATAGTAATAATAATAGTAATAATATAATAATAATGATTATAATAATAGTAATAATAATAATAATGATTATAATAATAGTAATAATGATAATGATTATAGTAATAATAATAGTAATAATAATAATGATTGTAGTAATAATAGTAATTATAATAATGATTATAGTAATAATAATAGTAATAATAATGATTATAATAATAGTAATAATAATAGAAATAATAATAATGATTATAATAATAGTAATAATTATGATTATAGTAATAATAATAGTAATAATGATAATGATTATAGTAATAATAATAGTAATTATAGTCGTACAGGCAGCATGGTGGTGCAGTGGTTAACACGTTTGCCTCAATGCAAGCAGGTGCTGGGTTCGATTCCTGGGCTCGAGTTGTTTCTGCGTGGAGTTTGCATGTTCTCTCTGTGCTTGCGTGGGTTTCTTCTGGGTAATCCAGTTTCCTCCCACATTTAAAAAACATACTCCATAGGCTGATTGGCTGTTCCAAGTCGCCCCTAGGTATGAGAGTAAGTGTGAATGGTTGCGTGTGTGTGTTGCCCTGCAATGGTCTGGTGTGCTGTTTAGGGTGTACCCTCACCCAGAGTTGGCTGAGATGGGCGCCCGCCTCCCCACGACCTTAATTAGGGTCAAGTGGCATGGAAATTAACTGAATGAATAAACAATACTCATTCATATTGTTTATTTAACACTCCTCTTACTCTCGAGCTTGCCATACACTGATCAGCCATAACATTAACACCACCTGACTTGTCTGAGTCTAGGAAGCCCCATCTACAGCAAGCTGCAATGCACTTTGTGTTCTGACTTCTTTCTATCTTAACAGTTTCAGCAGTTTGTGCTACAGTAGCTCTTCTGTGGGATCAGAACTGATGTACTAGCCTTTACTAGTCTTCTCACATGCATCAGTGAGCCTTGAGTAAAAGCAACACACTCACTGGTTCACTGGTTGTCCTTCCTTGGACCACTATTGGTTGGTAAACATTACTAAAAAGACAATCAGTGCTATTCACTTCACCTCTACTAGTGGCCATAATAGTGTATAATAATGTTATGGATGATTGGTGTGTGTGTGTGTGTGTGTGTGTGTGTGTGTGTGTGTGTGTGTGTGTGTGAGTGTGTATGTGGAAATCACAGTATGTGGAATAACTGTGTTAATGATCGGCTCTGTCTCCCTGTCTCACCAGGCTCTTGCTCCACATCGGGCATTTCTGCTGACAGCTCGAGCTCCTGCTAGGGTGAGTGTGTGTGTATGTGTGTGTGTGTGTGTGTGTGTATATGTGTGTGTGTCCGATTTCCCATGCATTTCTGACTAATAATGAAAGCATAGCTAAAAACATTAACAGTCACTGTGGAAAGAGATACTAGTCTAAATGTTAGCATTAGCAAAATAAGTGTGTGTGTGTGTGTGTGTGTGTGTGTGTGTGCGTGCGTGTGTTTGGCTTGGAGATTTTTCCCATGAACCTGCAGTGGGGAGAGAATGAGTGCCAGGTTTAAACAGCTGGATAGACTGACACACAAACACACACACACACACACATACTCGTCTTTCTATGCCTATGAGGACCTTACTTTCTTTGTGGAAACATTTGGTTCCAATCAAGGTATTAAAATATGCCCCCCCCCTGTATATATATATATATATATTACAGTTTCTCTGTTCATATTTTCTTTTGGTTGTCCTGCTGAATATTTTTTTATTTAATTTCACTACCTGACAACACAGCTTGTATACTCTCCGACTAAACTTAAATACCTTGATCGTCACACACTTGGATTCTGACTCGAACACAGTCTGTGCTGGTCACTTGAAATTTCCCGAAGCCCACGTTACGCCTATCGCTCAAAAATATGACCTTTGTCTCCAACGTGCCTGTTCTGAATATATGGACATATGCCTTATAGTTGTGTTTCCAGGCACATGACAATAAATCCTACCTGGGATCAAATAATTACCAACTTAGTCCTATTCCAAACCTCTCTTCACCTTCACCTTACAGCCAATCAATTCAATTCAATTCAATTCAATTCAAATATCTTTATTCAAAAAAATTAAAAAACAGGGTATTCTTACAGTTATTAAAATACAACAATTATTATACTACATACATATAAAAAACTAAGAATCCAAAAAAAGTCACATCTACAGCTGGATTAAAGTTAAAAATGAGTCTATTTACATCAGATTGGTTAAAGCTCTTGTTATTGATTTTAAGAAACTGTTGGGTTACACAGCTTTCTTTAAGATTCTCGGCAGAAGACTGGGTGAGTAAGTTTCCCTCTAACGTGCTCTGAGAAACTGCAGTTGCTCTGAAAGGTAACGCCTAAAATCTTTAGGTTTCCTTAGAGCCTTGTATTAGGGCCCTTCCTTAATTTTAATTTTAAAGAGTACCAGTATTGGTCAGCCTTACAGCATAATTTGTATACATTTTAAACATAATTTTAACATAAATGACCATAAAAAGCTCTATACTGGGCTGTTTCATCCCGTGGATTACTAGCAGGGGATGAACCAATGCGGAACAGCCCAAAAGTGAAGTGAACTCGTCGGGCCGGGTTGTCCAGCTTAAGTAAACCTTTTACTGGTTCCTTTTGGTGAGGCGCTGCCCTCGTCCATTATCATCCTTTGACTTTTTATGAAGGAATTCTGTAGGAACAGCATCCGGTTTTAAACGTTAAAGCTTGGGCTTCGTGCCAAGTAGTTCTGCCTGGAGGTCACGCCGATAGCAGGTCGGGTTGAAGTGGTCTTCGCAGACTACCGAATTGTATCCGAAAGGAAACGTTTTCAGAGTACGGCCAGTGCCGTTGTTATGTTATGTATTCCACGATTTCTGTGCTTGTTGTTTGTGCAGCCGTATGCTTTGCACTCCGCCATTTTTCTGGCGACACAGCTCGACACAGGCCGGTAATGTGTTCTCTTAAACTGCTGTCTGCTCCTCGAGGTCAGTGGCCAGTCAATCACAGCCCAGCCAATAGGACAAAACAATGAATTTGCATCACTACCAGTGCTGGAACAGCCAATGAAAAAGGCAACATGTCACTACATGTGCATGCCTAGTAGAAATAGTAATGTGGCAGGACTCATGCGTACTTGACAAGTGGCAAGGACTGACGTTGCCTGACGGAACCGCTGATGTCATATCTGATCATTTTACAGAGCTAGTAATACAAATTCACCCTAGGTACACTACAATAAGTTAACTTTACATATACTACTAACTGGTATGAGTTGAGTGACTTCGACATTTTTATTACACATAGCCAGTTCATCACATTTAGCGAGACGCCCAGTCCATATACTTCTTTACAGCCAGGCTCCACTGATCATATCCGGTTTTCAAACTGCGAGTAGTACTGTCGGTGTCTCATTCTCAACTTTAGGCCCCTGTTACACATTGATTCTTTAGCCAGTGTATGCGGGCATACATATGAGGAATTTGGCGAATACGCTGGCGAATGTCGAATAAGTTATGGGTAAGTTTTTCTGTAAGTTAACAGCATACTGGTATAATTTTTTGCATGCACAACATTTTCGACATATGCAAGCGTATGGCTCATATGTTCCGCATATGCTGGCCATAAGTTGTAGGTTAAGTTGCAATAAATTGTAGGCAAGATATGTGAGCGTTCACACACGTTATTTGTAAGTCACTCATAAGTTCAATATAATGTATAGCATACATTAAACCTGCGTATAACTTGTATAACGTGTGTCCTCGATGATCGATCAAGTGATGTAGCCTATAGAGGGCTGCCGCTTGCTGATTCAAATCAGATCTGCACTAGACATCGCTGTATCCACATCACCGTTGTGATAGGGTCATGCTGCTGTTGGAGGACAGCTAGTAGGTATTTTCGTCTCAGACTTGCCGGATCCTCCATCTCTCGGATGACATGGACATCTGGTCCCCATGGAGTCTTGAGGTGTACTGACCAGTTCCTCGTTTGAACCCCATTTTATATACCAATCCAACTGAATGCTGCCAATACGCCCATAATACACTAGTCAGTTAGAAAGACGTTCAGAATAAGTTGTGTGGTCATCCGGAATACGTCAGATACATCTACATACGTCACTATACATTTGAGATAAGTTAGCTATAAGTTTTTGATAGGTTCTGGATGAGTTACTAATAAGTTATGTATACGTTCAAAACTGGAATAACATCGGTAGTTCAGCGTAAGCCAGCGTTTTATAGAAATTTGTCATAAGTTCTGCAAATCGTTAATTTGTAACGGGGGCCTCAGCACGTTCGCCTTTGTGAATTCTCACTGCATTACCAATAAAGCCTCACACACTGAGGCTAATCACAACCCCATCACCCAGAATAAAGTTGACATGATTTTCTTTATGAAACCTGGCAACCACCTGATGTTTATGTACATTTAAACATGTTGGCTCCTTTTGAATACAGCTACAAAACAAACCCCGTTGAAAAGGAAGAGGGGGCGGCTTGGCTGTGGCTCATCGTTCTGGTTTAAAAGTCAAGGAACGTTTACCGATTGATGTTACATGCTTTGAATATATTGCTCTGAAGGTTGTTTCCTCCACAGCTTTACTGTTTATTCCTCCCTCCTAAAGCTGCTGATAACTTTCTGTCTGGATTTAATGAACAACTCGCAGTTATCTCACCTCTCTGCCCTTGTGCTGTGTGACTTTATCATCAATGTTGGCACTAACTGCTCTTACACGTATTGAAAGGTTTTAACACAGCGTAGTAACATTCACGGTCATATTTTTTGATTTGCTCTGTTTGAGTGATGTCTTTCTGATGTTCTGAGCTTCTGGTGTTTCTGCTCATAAGCTTATTGAATTCAGCTTTCGCATTATTACTCCTCGTACTTTTGGAAAAAATCTCTGTTGTTTATCAGGTTATTGGCTCCGTCGATTCCAATCTGTTTGCCCCTTCTCTTCAGTGCTCATCACTATCCTCCACTGACAGTGTGATTGCTTTTTATAATGACACTCACAATTCACTGGTTTACTCAATATAGCTCAAGCTCCTCTTGCCCTTTGTTTACCCCTGAGCTCAGAGTAATGAAAGCCACTAGCAGGCATCTTGTGCAGCTTTATAAACTAAAATAAATGGACTAACTCAGCACTTCTTAATAAGTATTGGGATGCACTAAAAGCTGCTCGCTTGTGTTGATGCTGAGCCATCCGTGACCAGGAGTCCATGAAACCTAATTGGCCGAGCCCTTTTCTGGATGGAGGGATGGCATACCCTCATCTCCTTGTCACTCACAGTAATCGCCAGCCAATCATGGGTGTCTTTGTACAGTGGCTTATAAAAGATGTGACTGGCAGCATCACGTGTCACACAGGGGGCGTGTGCATGCGTACGCCCCTCCCTGGTTGGTGGTGGTCTCTCTCCAACTACTTTTCTGCAGTCATAAATGGTGCCAAATCTAGGCCAGGAATGCTTTTCAGGACTGTTAGCAAACTTCTCCTCATCTGTACCATCCTGTACAAGCATGCCCCAACACAGCTGAGCAGTGTCAGGCTTTCCCTAACCCTAACCCTGCATTCTTTTGATAACTTTTCCTACAGCTTCTCAGTCATTCTGCCCTATTAATCCTTCCACTCCATTTTTGAAACTCACTTGTTTAACACTGCTTTGACTGTCTTTCTGTCTTTGAACTCCTCACTTGCGCCTCGGCCTCTCATAGCCAGAATTACCTCATGCTAGACAACGGCAGACTATCTTTTGTCTTCCGGAGGTCAACCGGTATTATAAGTGTTACAGGCACTTAAATCTGAATACTTGAGAGCCGCGGAGCTACCTCCATGATCACAAGGGTATGGGATTTTTCACTAAGAAAGTTTGGTTATGTTGAAATTTGCTGTGGGACTAATGCTGGATCAATTCTACCACTTTTGTTTTCAACTGGCTACTGCCGGAATGACCACAGTAGTCCCAGTCATGGTTGGCTTGACCTAGCCCCCTCCCCTCTATTTAAGGCATGTTTATCTATTATCTGTATTCCAATTACTATAGAGATAAATGTATCTCTAATCTTCCTTTTCTAGCACTGAAGGAAAGAATCGTTACTTCACAGCTTCATATGCTCCTTAACGGTAACACACTTTACAATCCATTTTAATCTAGCTTTCATACACCGCACAGAATCAAAACTGCTCCTCTGCATATAGAAATGACCTCAGACTTAGCCTTTCAATGGTTCAGGCCATGTCTTACAATCAGACAACATTTTATTACATTCAGTCACCTCATGTCCTCCACCTCTCCTGTTATGTGTGGTGTACCTCAAGGATCAGTTCTTAGGCCCCTTTTTTTTAATCCACATCTGTCCTATAGGTCTAATTTTTCACAGCCATGGCTTAAACTTTTTGCATTGAATGAATGGATGAATGAAGAAATTATATTCACTTATACTTCAGTATAGACTCACCTTAGAGTCCCAGGATAACCTTTTCAGGTTAAACAATGATAAAACTGAAGTTTTACTGGCTGGCCCCAAATCTTTACTCTGTAAATCATCCATCTTCTCTCTTAGTATTGAAGTTGTTCTTGTTATGCCATCACCTGACATCAGAAATCTTGGTGAGCTGATTGACCCATCACTTAAATTTGATCTACATTTCAAGTCCCTCACCAAAACTGCATTCATCCACCTCTGTAATATTCAATTGAATTCAATTCATTTTAATTTAATTTTTTTTGCGAAACCCTTTTTACGATTGACATTGTCGCCAAACAGATTTACATAGTAAAGCAAATTCGATAAAAAATTTTAACTTAGGATTTTAACCATTTCTCTGTAAACCCAATATATCCCTTATGAGCAAGTCTGGGGTGATTTCTGGCCAGTAATGTAACACAAACTTCATCGGTCTTCCTATAAAGTCTTTACAAAAGCTACAGTATATTCTATCTCAGCAGCTACAGTAGAAGTCTTACCCATACAAAGCACTCAGCTCACATCACCCCATCCTCTCTCACTTCCACTGGTTACCACTTCAATCCCATACCAAGTACAATATCCTGTCTTTCAACTAAAGCCCTGTATAGTCTGTTCCCTCAATGAGCTGCTGATACCTTAAACAGTGTCCACACTGGAAGCAATGAGTAGCACGCGAATTGCTTCGCCACTGAACGACACACAGTCACCTTCGCCCCTCAAGTATCATCAGCTCTTGTTGCCTAGGCAAACTGCTCACATGTTTCCAAGTGAAACTATCAGCAGCATTCAGTTGGTTCCCTACAGTAGATCTACAAGAGGTTTAATTATCATTATCTTTTAGTACTTTATTTTAGCTTATATTATTCAATTCAGTTCAGTTTTATTTGAATAGTGCTTTTTACAATTGACAATGTCAGAAAGCAGCTTTACATAGTAAAAGTAATTTAAGGAGAAATCGAAGAATTTTTCTACAACCCCCTACACATCCCTAATGAGCAAGCCCACGGCGACAGTGGCAAGGAAAAACTCCCTCAG
>JAQMYF010000007.1:26232106-26242558 GCA_030014195.1 Neosilurus mollespiculum
TGTTGTGTGATTTATAGTGATTGTCTGTTAGGATTGTTGTGTGATAATACTCAGTGTGTTAGGATTGTTGTGTGATTATACTCAGTGTGTTAGGATTGGAGTGTGTATTTTAGTGCGTGTGTATTAGAATTAGTGTGTGATTATAATAAGTGTCTGTTAGGATTAGTGTGTGATTATACCCAGTGTGTGTTAGGATTAGTGTGTGATTATAGTGAGTGTGTATTAGAATTAGTGTGTGATTACAATGAGTGTGTGTTAAGGTTAGTGTATTTTTATAAAGGGTGTGTGTTAGGATTCATGTGTACTATAATGTGTAAGTGTGTGTTAGGGTTAGTGTGTGATTATAATAACTGTGTATTAAGATTGTAATACAGGTGCAATTGTACTATGAGTTTAATAAGAGCTGTATTTGCTGTAAATTATATTTTAAATAAATTGAAAGTATCTGATAGATACAAGCAGACATTAAGCTTGACCAAATAAAAATGTGTGTGTGTGTGTGTGTGTGTGTGTGTGTGTGTAGCTGCGGTCAGCTGGATCTCAGATTCTAGAGGGCTGTATAGCTGAGCTCCCTAATGTCTCTAGCCTGGATATTTCAGACAACGGTCAGAGCACAACACAGACTTTATTTCAGCTGTGTTTAATTGTCTTTTCTATCAGATGTGATAAGAATCAGAAATACATTGACGAAGGGTAAATGCTAATGCTCTGTGTGCAGGTTTGGACTCTGATCTGACAAATCTTCTGGTGTGGCTGGCCAAGAATCGCTCCATCAGACATCTGGCTCTGGGCAAGAACTTCAGCAACATTAAATCCAAGTGAGAACCACTGGGACCCTCAGTACTCTCTCACACAGATCACTCTGCTTTAGTACTGAAATTACCTGGCAGTATAGTGTGTGATGTTAAAAATATCCCTGGATGCCGAATTTCTACTCACTCACTCATTTGCTGAACCACTTAATCCTACTATTATGGTCGCAGAAAGGCTGAAGCCTATCTTAGCCAACACTGAGTGAAGGCAGGGTACACCCTGATCAGCTCACCAGACCATCACAGGGCAGCACACAACGATACACCCTCACACCTAGGGGCAATTTGGAACAGCCAATAAGCCTAATCTGCATGTCTTTGGACTGTGGGAGGAACCTGGAGAAAACCCACACAAGATCGGGGAGAACATGCAATAACTAATAGGATGTGGTTTAATATTCTAATGAGTGCGCTTGATTGACAGCACCAAGACCCCCATTTTCCTCAAGTTGTACTAAACCCAATAACACAAGACATTAGATGTAGCAGTGTATTACCTCCTCCATCACTTTTCCTGCAAACACAAACACAGTGTGAGTTACGGTGTGTGTCTCAGGACCAAGGCAGTGGTGCCAAGGCAAATCCCCAGTACCACCACTGTTGGGCCCTTGAGCAAGGCCCTTAACCCTTAGTTGTATAAAAACTTTTAATTGTAAGTCGCTCTGGAAAAGAGCATCTCCCAAATGCTGTAAATGTAAGTGTGTGTGTGTGTGTGTGTGTGTGTGTGCAGGAATCTGGGGCAGGTGCTGAAGAGTTTAGTTCTTATGATCCAGGAGGAGGACTCTGTAAGTGTTTATATGTTACTATTTTAAGTTTGTATTTTTTTCTTCTCGAACGTTGCAGAATGCCCACTGCAGTCCCAACCACAGTTTTCACGCATCAACCAGCTATGTGACACCTGAGCGTAAGATCTCGTCCAAAATAAAGTGAGAGTCAAGATCAAGAGCAAGGCTTGATTTCTATAAGTTGACTTGATTTATGCATTACAGCAAGGAGTAGGCTAGTTTTCCAGAAGAAGGAGTAACTTTCTGTCAAACTTTATGCATGAGGAAAGAATTGACAACCCAAACAGGAACCTTGACGTACGAAAGCCTGTATCTCAGCAAGCAGCAAATGCTGATCAACATGGCGAATTTTTGATTCGCCAAATTTTCTGAGGAATGTTGACGAAGGTCAGCGTTCGCCTCTGTCATTTTGCAACATTTAGCAATGTTTACCGACAATTAGCAACATTCAATGAATGTTAGTGGAAGCATTTGCGAAAGACAGTTGGCGATTGTTAGCAAATGTTTGCGACCATATTTGCAACAATAAGCAACTACTTGCCACTGTTTGGAACCTTTTGCCAGCTCAGGGGGATTTTGGAATTGAAACCACCGAACCTTATAAAAACAGTAAGCAAACCCTCCGCAGATATAGAATATGGACTTCCAGAATAGGGAAATGGATTTCTGTCAGAAGGAAGCCTAGAGTGCTGTAATCTGGCTGCTGCAGCTCTCCTACAGCAGAAGCGACCTACCTTTTTTAACTTTAGCGACCCGTCTGCAAACGTCTGCAGAAAAATAAATTGTTGTAAACATGTTCGAAACCCGAAAGGGACGTCTGGGAGTCACTGCTTAGGCTGCTGCCCCCGCGACCCGACTCCGGAACAAGCGGAAGAAGATGAATGAATGAATGAATGAATGTTCGAAACCCTTTTGTGACAAGAAAAGCTGTTTGCGGCCCTAAAAACTGTTCGCGAATTGTTTAGCAACCTTTTACAAACCCTGATGAAACCCAAAATTTCCTACGTTCGTCAGCATTCGCCGCTCCGTGAGATGCTAGCTTTAGAGTGAGACAATTAAAGATAAAGATAAAGACCCTATAGAGGGTATAATTATGTATTAAAAAGTTTAGGATGTATTTAAAGTGTAGTTTGAGTGTGTATGGTACTTAAAGATTGACTGTGTGTGTGTGTGTGTGTGTGTGTGTGTGTGTGTGTGTGTGTGTGTGTGTGTGTAGCCACTCAACTCTTTGTCCCTGGCTGATTCCAAGCTGAAGGCTGATTTGTCCATCGTGCTGAACGCTGTCGGGGGAAACAGCTCCCTCACTCGCCTAGACATCAGCGGTAATGGAATGGGAGACATGGGGGCAAAAATGCTGGCCAAAGCCCTGCAGATCAACACCAAACTCAGGTCTCACACCACACACACACACACACACACACACACATACACACCGTGGTCTGATGTAATACTTATTGCACAATGACGTTTTATTGGTTTGTGTTTCAGGACAGTGATTTGGGACAGGAATAATGTCAGTGCTCAGGGGCTGCAGGACATCGCAGCTGCTTTGGAGAAGTAATTTTCTTTGACACGTGTGTGTGTGTGTGTGTGTGTGTGTGAGTGTGTGTTGTAGGTAAGTGAGTGATCACACAGTGTTCTGTGTCCTGCAGAAACTTCACGATCCGTTTCATGCCGGTGCCCATCATGGACGCTGCACAAGCTCTGAAGTCTAGCCCCGAGAAAACCGAAGACGCTCTCATGAAGGTCAGAGGGCAATCAGTCAATTAGTTAATGAGTTTAATTTAATCTTAAAATGATATGTATGGAATCTACATAAATTAAACATCTACACAGTGAAGGATGGTGGTGGAAGTATCCGGTTGCTCCTCCTATAATGACAGGTTATGGGTTAAATACTGGACACAAGACACTGTATTTGCTGATAAATTGCTTTTAGATAGTGTTACACAGGTTTGTGTGTGTGTGTGTGTGTGTGTGTGTGTGTGTGTGTGTGTGTGTGTGCAGATGGAGCAGTATCTTTTGAGGAACCATGAAACAAGGAAGTACCTTCAAGAACATGCCTACAGGCTACAGCAAGGCATTGTGACGTCCACTACACAACAGGTTAGCATGGAGGGGTGGCATGTTTGTCTGTGATTGGCTCATCACCAGTAACCATTTGAATACAGAGTTATCTCATGTTTGTGTGTGTGTGTGTGTGTGTGTGTGTGTGTGTGTGTGTGTGTGTGTGTGTGTGTGTGTAGATGATTGACAGACTATGTGTGAAGGTGCAGGACCACCTAAACTCTCTCTGCTTCAGTCAGAGAGAAAGAGTACAGGAGGACATGAAAGCAGCAGAGAGACTCGTCCAGGACGCCCGCAACTCGAAAAGAGTGAGGTTCTCTCTCTTGCGCTCACACACAAACACATAAAATAGAAGAATAGAAGAGGATAAAGGAAGAAATGTAAAGGGAAATAAAAGCGGAAGAAGGGATCCAAGTAAGATGCAGGGAAACGGAAGAAGGAGAAGGAAAGGAGAAATGAAAAAGGAAAAGATGAAAGGTGGGGAAGAAGGAATGATAGAGGGAGAGACGGAGAGAATAATTAAGGGGATAAGGGAGAATAGACAGAGTAAAAGAAGAAAGGATGAATGGCGATAAGTAAAGAGAAAAGGGACAATGAAAAAGTAGAAAGAAGAAGTTGGGGGGATAAAGATAATGATAGAAGGTACCGAGAGAAAGGAATGAAAAAAAAAAAGAAAGGATGAGTGGAAGAAAGAAGGAGAAGGAAGGAAACAGAACAAGTTAAATAATTAAAGGAAAGTAAGGTAGAAAGGGCAATCCTGGGTTTACACTGGGCCACGATTTCCGAGATCTCCGTGATTCTAAAAAGCGCGGAGCTCCATGGTTTATGAGCGCGCTTGGAGCACGATTGGGATGAAAAAAAGGAGGCAGGGTGCATCCAAAATATGGAACTTGAAGGAATCGTGTCTCCAAGTTCTTCTAGCTAATCTAACTAATTCTAGCTACTGTAGCTAATTCTGGTGCATTTACATTTTAATTTAATATTGAAATGTCTGTGAATGTATACCGTCCCTCTTAAATAAATAAATAAATAAATAAATAAAGTAAAAACAAATTCAAAATCAAGACCCCCAACGATGGCGCATCAAGGTCTGTTACACTCTGTTAGGTCTGTTAAGCTGTACTGCGCTCTACTACGATTCCCAAATTCTACCACGATTGAGATCAAATTGTGATACATCGTAATAATCATGGCAAAATTTTGGACAGTCAAAAATCAACACGAATCCTCCAAGCTTCCTCAAGATCATCACGATTCCACCAAGTTCCCTCAAGATATCACCATTCCACCAAGTTCCCTCGAGATCATCACGATTCCACCAAGTTCCCTCAAGATCATCACGATTCCACCAAGTTCCTTTAAGATCATCACGATTCCACCAAGTTCCCTCAAGATCATCACGATTCCACCAAGTTTCCACAAAATCATCACAAATCCACCAGGTTCCATCAAGATAATCATGAATCCACCACGTTCCCTCAAGATCATCACAAATCCACCAGGTTCCCTCAAGAACATCACGATTCCACCAAGGTCCCTCAAGATCATCACGAATCAATCCCACGACCACCCACGCTCATCAGGATTCTCTCAAATCGCAGAGATCGCAGACATCATACCCCGGTGTAAATCCAGGGTTAGGAAGGAAGGAATAAAGGAGGAATGGAGGACAGAAGAAAGTTGGATGAACTTGGTAATAGTATGGAGTGAAAAAAATTAAGACATGGAGGAAGGATGATGGTTGTTCATTCAGGTGGTTTTTCATGTTGGAGAAGATGGAGAGTGTGTGTGTGATACTCAGGGTTGTGTCATGATGCTGTGTGTCTCGCCATGCAGCTGCTGGCCAGTATGTATCAGCTGCGCTCGTCACAGCGTGGAGGTGGAGATGGAGTTGATGATGGACATAGAAAAGGAGAAGGAGGTGGCGTGTGTGAGGCGGTTGCAAACCCGTGGGTGGCCCCCATCCAGGACAAACTTCAGTCGATGGCAGGAGAAGTCGGCGCTGTTATAAACCAACAGCTGCAGGTGCACTAAGCTCACACACTCACACACACTCACACACACCAGGGTTAATATTGTTCATGAAAACTACAACTAATGCTGGCAGTGAAAAAAATAATAATTTTTGATAACTGAAATTAAAAGACAGTTTTAAAAAAACAGAAACTAAATTAAAACTACAGTGAACAACGCAAGAGGATTGTTTCTCATTTTTGTTTTACTCTTTGATCTGCACTGCGGTTGCAAGACTTCGTCAGTCGAATCCGACTCTTGGCGACTGTACAAGCAGATCTTTTTACAGGTTAGGTTCCCAGGTCTTTTCTTTAACCCTCCACAGTACCTGGTATTCCCAGGTGGTCTCCCATCCCATCCAAGTACTAACCAGACCTGACCCTGCTTAGCTTTCAAGATCAGACAGGACTGGATCGGGCATCCACAGACTTTGAAGGTGAAGATGAGACAATAACAGGCTCATTCCAGAAGGTGGCAGTAATGTGCCTCACAGTAAAAAACAAAACTGAGATAAAAATAAATACTAGTTCCCCAAAATATGAGTATGAATACTTATACATATAAATCCTTATACATTTACAAAATTAATTTAAACTCAATGGGGAATAACTTATATAATGCTGGTGTATACGTGTGTGTGTGTGTGTGTGTGTGTGTGTGTGTGTGTGTGTTTGTGTAGAGTTTGTTGGTGTCCATGGTGGACAAGGCGGAGAGTGTGTGTCCTCATGTGATGCACACGGCGAACCTGAGACCGGCCCTGATGCAGTTAAGTAAGGGTAAAGTGAGCGTCCCTCAGACCTTCATCACCAACACGCTACTCGAGCAGTCTGCCATCGATATCATCAACAAGATCAGGTATCTCTCTCTCTTTCTCTCTCTCTCTCTCTCTCTCTCTCTCTCTCTCTCTCACACACACACACACACACACACACAATACTTTTGATTATTACCAGATTCTGAATTCTGTTTCTGGTATTTAAATTCCAATCCTAGTTCTTCATTCTGATTGGTTGTTAATCCTGAATTCTGATACTGATTTTTGACCCTGAATTTGAACAAACGTTCTGAAATTAAATTCTCACGCTTCATGTTGATGTTTGTTTGAGTCAGTGGGAATAGTAAAATTAGTAATGTCTGGGTTTTGTCTGTCTCAGTGAAGTAAAACTCAGCATGGCCTCCTTCCTGTCCGACCGCATCGTTGATGAGATCTTAGAGTCTCTCTCTCGCACCCAGCACACACTGGTTAGTACTTACACATACATACAATCATAAACACAGTTCTGTAAATCCTCCTGCAAACACTTTCCGAATAAGTTTCTCGTAGGTTCTTCACGTTACAGTGTGATGGATGAAGGAAACCCATTTAAATTCATACTTGGCCTTTTTTCTCGGTGTTGTTGCCTCCACCCCGGTGGTCAGAGTGTGTTATTATTCTTATTAACAAATTCTTACACTTGTTCTTGGGTGTTTTTCCTTTCGCGACGGGAGTTTTAATTTAATTTTGATTATGATAATTAATGAGGGAGTGTTAATGTACATTTCTGATATATGCTTGTCGTATTGGGCCCGGTTTTTTTTCTTTCCCACTCTAATAATGGAAGGTTATCGCTCCCGCTGTCACCCAAGGTGAGCAGAGAAGAAGCTATAGAAATAGGAGCCAGATGTCTGTTCATCTGTCTGTCCATCCATACGACTTAGGGGGTGATAGAAAAGTGACTGACGTGTAAGGCAATGTCACTTTTCATTCACGAAGTGTTTCTCAAATTTGTCTCGCAACATTCGAAGCATCACATTTTGGACGCCTGGCTCGTAAACTCATCGCAAAAGATTCAGACATCTTCGAAATTTTCTGATGTGTGAGGCTCTGATGTGAAGTAATCTCAAATATTTCTTAAAAAGTCCGCACATGCCACGAGAAGGCTGCAAAGTTGTCGTTTTGCTCACAAATTATTCGTTTTTTGTTCGCAAGAAAAAGCAACAAGTTGGAGACTTCTACATGGAAAGTGTGAGAAAAGTTCGAGACTTGCTGGCATCCGTCATATCTCGTGTATTTTGTCATCATTCGTATTTTTTTCGCATTTTGTTCATTCTAATAACGTGAGAATAAAAAGCGAACGGTTTGAGAGCAAAAAGCGAACAAAACGCGACTGATTTTTCAACATTAGCAAACCAATCGCAAATTACTTGCAAATCAGTCACAAAATGTCACGCGACTTTTGCATGATATACATATTTAAGCTGCAAAATATCCGCTTGCACATGGATTCGCAAAACATCTTGACGCCCTCGCATCGCACCTCTAGTGCGATCACCCCCTTAGTGGGATAACTTTTAAAGGAAATGACATAGCATCACCGTATTTGGTGGATGGTTTCCCCACATGAATGTCTTTTTTGGGATTGTATATGGTCGACCACTCAAAATCCTTATGACAACCTATTAAAAAAATATCTAAAACAATCTTATCGAAACTCTATCGTCATAATATTAAGTCATAATTAAAAATTAAGCAATTTATGAATATTTATAAAATTAATTTATAGAAATTGGCAGACGCTCTTATCCAGAGCGACTTACATTTTATCTCATTTATACTGAGCAGATGACGGTTAAGGGCCCTGCTCAAGGGCCCAACAGTGGCAGCTTGGTGTTACAGGGACTTGAATCCCCAACCTTCTGATTAGCAACCCAGAGCCTTAACTACTGAGCCACCACTGCCCGATGATTTGATGCATGGCATGATTACGGAGAGCAGATGAGTAGAAAAATGTGAAGCATTTTTGAAAATATGGCATTTATTGTTTTTTAATCTTCATGTAATTGCTTTGTATACGTGTAGGCGGAGCATGTGAGTAGGCGTGGCCAACCGCTGATCCATCATGATTCAGAGGAGACTGAGGTTCTGGAGGAGAGACAATTGGTGATGGAGAACCTGCCATCAACTTCATCTGACCCAATGGTACACATGTTCTCCTTCACCGTCCTGTGTAGAAATGGGTAATTTATTGTTTGAGCTTCTTGTTTTTTTTTTTATTTTATTTTATTTTTTTTTTCATATTAAAGCTATCTCCAACCTCCAAGAGGCAGAGCATCCTGTTCCGGATGGTGCGTCCCATCTCCGTGGCCTTTGGTAGGGTGTGGACCTGAACACAGTAAATTGTCAACAAATTTGAACCCGTCTCTTACATTAATTTCAGGGATTTTACTGAACATTCACAGTTTATTAAAATAGCAGCTGGTTCGCATGGCGTTCATCTGTTTAGTTTGGATTCTGGTCATTTAGAGCTGGAGTTTGATCTGGATAAAGCACTGGAGAATGTGCCCATCCACACCGAAGACCCGGCTCATCCTCCACCATCTGAACCTGTGGAGGCGGTGTTAGAGAGGCCCGTGACTGTGTGCTTCATTGATCTACCAGAAACGGACGTCCCCAAACTGCAGCACATGACCAAACTCCGCCCACGCAGGAGGAAGACCAACATCAAACCAAGAAAAGCAGCTGTAAGAGTTGCAGAGCCTGTACATGCACATACACACACACACACACACACACACACACACACACACACACACACACTCATTCATACACTCTTTTTATTTCTTTATTTTCTTATCCTCTTCAGTAGAGCCGTGTTCTTATTCTGGTTTCTACGTCTTATAGTTCGTCCCTACAGAGGAAGTGGAGCAGACAGAGTTTGGTGGGAAACTTGATGAGGGCCTGGACGACTTCTTTGCTAAAAAAGTCACAAGGATTAGAACCAAGTGAGACATTGAGAAATTTTATCCCTTTTGTACTTTTCACATATTTAGTATTTACCCACATTAGTGCTCAGTGTGTAAGAGTTCGACCAATGAGCATGGCTTCGCGCAGGACAGTGGCCTTTCTGTAGAAAATATATGCAGTGGGTGTGTCTTTGAACAGGACATGTGGAAATGTCTTTGAGCAGGACATGTGGGTGTGTCTTTGAACAGGACATGTGAAAATGTCTTTGAGCAGGTCATGTGTTAATGTCTTTGAGCAGGACACGTGGGTGTGTTTTTGAGGAGGACATGTGGGTGAGTCTTTGAGCAGGACATGTGGGTGTGTTTTTGAGCGGGACATGTGGGTGAGTCTTTGAGCAGGACATGTGGGTGTGTCTTTGAGCAGGACATGTGAAAATGTCTTTGAGCAGGACATGTGGGTGTGTTTTTGAGGAGGACATGTGGGTGAGTCTTTGAGCAGGACATGTGAAAATGTCTTTGAGCAGGACATGTGGGTGCGTCTTTGAGCAGGACATGTGAAAATGTCTTTGAGCAGGACATGTGGGTGAGTTTTTGAGGAGGACATGTGGGTGAGTCTTTGAGCTGGACGTGAAAATGTCTTTAAGGAGGACATGTGGGTGAGTCTTTGAGCAGGACATGTGAAAATGTCTTTGAGCAGGACATGTGGGTATTTTTTGAGGAGGACATGTGGGTGTTTTTGAGCAGGATATGTGGGTGCGTCTTTGAGCAGGACATGTGAAAATGTCTTTGAGGAGGACATGTGAAAATGTCTTTGAGCAGGACATGTGAAAATGTCTTTGAGCAGGACATGTGGGTGTTTTTTGAGCAGGACATGTGGGTGTTTTTTGAGGAGGACATGTGGGTGCGTCTTTGAGCAGGATATGTGAAAATGTCTTTAAGTAGGACATGTCAAAATGTCTTTGAGCAGGACATGTAAAAATGTCTTTGAGCAGGACATGTGAAAATGTCTTTGAGCAGGACATGTGGGTGTTTTTTGAGCAGGACATGTGGGT
>JAQMYF010000007.1:26278943-26281443 GCA_030014195.1 Neosilurus mollespiculum
AACCCCATCATGCCCCTCAGTCCTGCTTTATAATACTTTACTTACCGTTTTGTTCCCTTAACTTCCTCTTTTTCTGTTTCTCCTCCGCGGCGCTGCTGTAAATAGCGCTGGCGCGCGTGCATTCATAGAAAATGAGGGGAGAGTGGGGACAAAATTTGGATTTAGCTAGGTCTTATTTTCGGGGTAGGGCTTATTTTGGACCGTTCTGCATAGGTCTTATTATCGGGGAAACACGGTAGTACTTAGGCAAGTATGTGAACAAGTATGTTCAAATGTAGCCAGTTGTCTAGACGAATGCCTGGTTATAAAGCAGCTGTACCTTGGGTAGAGCTGGACATGCAGTGATGTATATAGAATTTCCACCTCCTGACCTTCCTGTCTGTCAGGCTCCAGATTCTCATTCAAATCACAACGGATAACTTACTACAGAGCAGCCTGAGTCTTTTGGAATATTATATATGGCAACAAAGACTCTGCTTTCATATCCTCATACAGTATGCAGGCAGCCAGCAGGGTCATCTGAGTGTGTAACTAGCAACTGTAAACCCTCCACCTTCATTCTGATTATAGCTCCTCAGTTGGGTTAAAGAATGGGGAAGAGGGTGGGAGGTGTTCCTTTAGCATCCTGTAGTAGGTCACATCTCATGGCCTGATGGTGTTTGAGTGATAGAAAATTAAATTATCCCAAATTGCCATATACTTTGGTAAATCATCTCAAATCAGTCCGCTCTCATAATCAGTGACGAGAGTCCTGTAGAGGGTGTCGAAGAAGACGAGGAAATGCCGTGTGTTATACGGACCAATAATGGGAACTCGGGTTAGCCCACGATGCTCTGAAAAAGCAGCACACACATTGTTCCCATGGCACTGGTCTGGCTGTGTGGATGATGAGTAATCAACCACGATTTGTTCCTTTTGTCAGGTTGAAGCCAGATATCTGAAGATGTGAAATCAATTCCAGTTCAATTATACACAATATCATATCTTTCATGGGGATATAGTCATTGTTATGTTTGTCCCTCTGTCTGTTATCATTGTAATTCTGGCCCAGAACTCTTTAACTGTTTGAGATTCCTATACCAAACTTGACACTTAATTCTACTATGGAGTGAAGTTGAGCCTATTGATATTTTGCGGTTTCTGCAATCCGTATTGTCTGACATATGGAGGCCAGGGGGATATTTTATCTCCTATTAGTCCCCCTGACTGTACTGAATATAATTATACAATGTCGATTACTGTCCACAGTTACTTTATGCACGTAGATGTTTTACCTGTGCGTACTGGTACCGTTTCTCCTTCACTCGGTCAGTATTCCTTTCAAATGCTACCCAGTACAGCAGCTTCATGCTCATCTGGTCTCTTTTCAGCACTCTGTCGATAGCTGAGCTGCTAACAAGTCGGATGCTTTGCTGGCATCTATTACTGCACTCTGTATCTCCCTTAGTCTGATGGAATTATTTGCGATGACAAATACCCTCCTTACATTGAGGGGTTAAAAGGGGGCCCTGTGTCACTCCTCTGAGGTCATCTTACAGCCCTGTGTGATGGTATTTCTGGAGGAAAGTTAATATTTATGCTATATCATGAAACAATAATTTATCGATAATTTTTATATATCACCCAGAACTAATGTGCGGTGTATACAGTATTCAAGCTAGGTTGTTATAGCATGGCGCAGCACCATGCCTTTTTTTTTTTTTTTTTGCGCCATGCCTTTTTTCCCATGCGCCATGCCCTTTTTATATAATCGCCATGTAGCTGTGTTATTTAAATGCTATTTTTCTGCAAGCACTTGCCGTTATTTTCCCTGCCTCCATGACCCTGGCAACTAGGAGCATGTAGTTCATTAGTTTTTTCTTAACCAAACGTCCATGCACAGTGTGCACATCAGCTCACTTCTTCTAAATGTTTTTTCCTGCCTCCATGACCCCCGCTTGACCTCAGCAACTATCCGCCACCTCAGTGGGAATGTTTTTTTTTTCTTAACCGGACATCCGCGCGCATCAGCTCGGCTTGTCTTCTGTGATATCACACATTCAGCTAGCATCCAACTTGTATTGTAAACTGTAGCAAAATGATAAATATTAAACATAATTTGTCAGAGATAGATCTATATATCTAAAGATATATTTAGGTCACATATATGTAAAAATGGCAAAACGTGAAAGACGGCTGAAGGGGCAGCCAGATGAAAGGGAAATGTTTCCTTGCAAGGATTCTTCAGCAAATCGACGAATGACAATAACGTGTAAATTTCTATGAAAGGATTTAATTTTAATTACAGAATTAAAGAACATGTATATGTAAATTTTATACTAATAAATAAATGTGTATAATTATATTAGTGTTTAATTAATGCACTGAATTATTGTTTATAAAAATACTTTTAATGTTTATACATTATTGTGCAGGGAAGATTATACACCAGCACTCTTGTCTAAAAAAGCTCCTAGTAAAAAGCAGTAAAAAATTACTTCTGTATAATTTTTTGGTGAAA